>PVJL010010426.1:0-15002 GCA_004026885.1 Lyroderma lyra | reverse complement strand
CAATGTCACCCAAATAAATTTAACAATAAAAAAGAATAATTTGTGATTTATTCGAGAAAACCTCAGTTGTTGGTTTTAGTAAGCATTACTATAGTTTTTTTTTAAATTTCTGTTTGGGCTATCTCATGTCTCAAGTAAAGTAGGAATGAAAAGTTGCTAGTAAAAGGTTCAGGGGATGGTTAATAGATAATTGAACTAGTTTACTGAAAAAGTCTGAAAAGATTTGCCATCAACTGAAGGCCTTTTTGAGGGAGCTGGTCCATTGCTATTCAGGGGTTCTTTTTTTTGGGGGGGGTAGTTTCCTGGCTGGGAATCGAACCCAGGCTGCAGCATTAAGAGTGCTGAAGCCTAGCCAGTACACCACCAGGGAATTCCCTTATTCAGAGGTTCTTTGTCTTTTATTCCAAGACTTCTCTTCTTCAGCCATGTCTTATTTTTGGTGAGTCTGTAACATTCTGGCCTGTTAGAGTAATATGACTTTTCCCATACAACATTGTAGGATTTTTTTAAATTATCAAATCAAGTTTGGAATCTTTTTATTTTACTAAATTTATTGGGGTGACATTGGTGAATAAAATTATATAAGATTCAAGGGTACAATTCTATAATATATCATCTCTATATTGCATTATGTGCTCACCATCCAAAGTTAAGTCTCCTTCCATCATCATATATTTGACCCCTTTACCTCTTCTACCTCCCCCAGCCTCCTTAAGTGTGGAATCTTGAGATTCAACAAGACCTCACTGCACTTTCTTGTCTCCTGTAATAAGTAACCAGAAACATGATGACTGTCTCAGGAAGCTTGTCTCTCCATGAACAGTAGATTTTTATTGTAGCGTTGAGGACGGGCTAATTGAGGAACACAAATGCTGTTATTACGCTGTTAGTATGGCATCTGAGCATGAAGCCCTTTCCCACTGAGATTAAAATGTACTTCCCAGGATACAGTGAATTCGTGTTCTCTTCCTTTTTTTTTTCTCTAGAAAGGCAAAAAGAAATGATGATACATAAATTTAAAAAGCACAAATATGGAATGACCTTCAAGTCCCAGTTGGCTGTTGACTTTGGTAGAAGTGTCAACTAGACAGAAGGAAGATTTTGGTCTGGACCTTCTTCAGGTCTTATGCCAACAATTCCCTCTCTTCAGAGTTGCTCTGTAATAGCAAACAGTTAGTGTGAGAATTATTGAATAACTGTCTTGAAAAAAACAATTGTAGTCCTCTTTGCCTTTATAAAATATGACCGAACACTTAAAATGCTGTTCTGATTGAAAAACAATAACCTATTGTACACACCTTTGTTTTGGATTTATTCTTTTGTGCAAGTGAAGCAATTAATATTAGAATTCTTGTAATTGGCCTCAAAGATTGCAGTGCTTCTCTTCCAGAAAAATCAATGCAAAAAACCCTTTTTTTCTGTTAATTGCAACCACCTGCCTTCTAGAGGCACCTGAATTATTATTTTTTTTACTTGATTCTGAGTAACAGTAGATTAGGTTTCCACTTATTTACTTCTTGCCACCTGATGTTATCCAGAATTTTCATGGTGAATCAACTTGTTGATCTCTCAACTGTCTTCTCTATTGTCTCACCTCTGCTGCTGATCTGTCAGGCCTGGGGATTCAGCTTCGTTGCACCAATGCACGCTTCAAAGATGTTTCAGAATTCGCACTTCAAAATTAAAATATACATTTTCTTTTCAGTGACTGAGCCATAAAGCAGAATCACATGGGATAAGAAAGTGGGAGGGTAGAACAGAAAAACAACAACAACAACAACAAAAAGCTACAACATAGAAGCAAGCACTTCCCAGGGAATTAACTTTCCCAAACATGTGTTTCCCAGAGCTCACAAAACACTAATTTCTCTGTTGTTGGTATTGTTTCTTTGTTCTACTCTGCCACTTCTTCATCCCACATGATTCCATTTCACACCTCAGTCACCAAATAAGAAAATGTATACTTTAGGTTAGATTTTAACTTTAAGCACATTTTTGAAGTGAGCCCTTAGTACTTAAAATGTTAGCACTGGGGTTTTTGCTGGAAGCTGAGCAATAGGATCTGAAAAACTCCTTACAATCAGAAAAACAAGGGTAAATACATCACCTGGAGACTGAGACTACAGCTCTTTCCTCAAACCATAGCTCATTTAACTAGAAACCTGTAGGGGCCAATGCAACCTCAACACCCGAGGTGCCTGTTTTCGAGAAGGTTCCGTATTTCAGAACATGGCACAATTGTAAGGCTGCTGCAATGGGGATGGTATGTCCCACTGCTGTGCTGATGGGTGGCTGGTTTCAAATGATTTCATATGTTCATGCTAATTAGGGGCTTTCCCTTCCTGCCATCGTCCTGAAGGTGGTGATCTTCACTTTCTACTTCGAGAACTTACTAATGTCTTGGGCTATCATGGGATGAAAGGGTTGTGTGGGGAGAGGTGGGGAGGCAAAATTTAGGTGCCCTTACAAGAGTCACTCTCACCCAGGGGATTTCTGGGTGATTCAGCTGGCTGCTGTCAGCTAGGGGACCTGCAACACAGGAGTGAGAGGGTGGGTTTCTTCTCAAATGCTTCCCTAGTGTGATTCATGTCCTTACTTTCCTTCCTATGAGAAGAGAACATTTTCTTATTTCTAGGAATAGAAAAAACCCACTTTGCAAGTATCCATTTGAATCTTTCTCCTTGGATTCAGGTTAGTAGATTACCCCCATCCCCCACCCCTTCCCGAATAGTAAGTACCTGAAGCTTTTCCTTCTGGTTCTATTTAAAAAATATTCATTGATACTTGTAAAAGATAGCATGATAGTCTTTATTCAGGACCAATACAGTAAGTATTGGGACTGCTGCAATGGGATTTTCCAGTCGGGGAGTGGGAATTTCTAACCAAGGGGCAGTGTAGGGGTAAGTGGAAGGAAAGGTACCAGGAGGAACCATCAAGGCTAAGGGAGCTTCTGGTGAAACCAACCCAACAAGATTCTTGCTGAAGACAGGCCGGGATGATCAGGAATGGTGGTGGGACCTGATCAGATATCAGGGGTGATAAGATATCAAAGTTGGGGGAGTTCTAGGTAGATGGCCTTAGTAGGGTTCTTTCTTAAAGTAGATTTTGCAAGGTAGTACACAGATGGGTCTAGAAGAAGTTTCAGGAGCCTGCCTAACACTGGCCAAGGAGAGCACTTGTCAGTTGGTAGTGAAAGACTTTTGACCAGGAGCTGAGGAGAAAAGAGGCTCTGATATTTGAGGGCTGTCCGGAAAGTACCCGGCCATGTACTATGAAAAATAGAGGCATTTATGGCTGGAGTTTTTCTGGACAGCCCTCGTGTAAGAGAAAGAATTTAGTGGATCTGTGGTGGGAATGGGGAGAAGCAGGCAATAATAGAGTAAATATTTCAAAACATTTTCCTTCCATATGTTCTATAACCGCACAGAACACACAATTGTTTCTTATCCCAACTTCTCACCAGTGCAGGTCTTGAATTCTAAGAGTCTTTAGGAATCTAATTTGAAGTGTGGTAGACAGCATTGGAAGTATAAAGACCTCACCCAGGTCATCTGGGAGCTGGATAAATCCCTACTTGTAACACTTGGAATTTTTCATCAGACTTAAAACTCTTGTTCAGATAGTTCAACAAAGCCTAATTAAGCCCTCAGAAAATGGTAAGCCCTTTGCTAGCATTGAGGATTACACAGAAGGATGAAAATCTCTGTTTTTGTGGAGTTTAGAGTCAAGCATGAGGAATAAACAGACAAAATGACACAGGCAGTAATAAAGTCTACACAAAGTAAAGAAATAGTACAGAGCTGGGAGTGATTTATTCTCATAGAGAGAAGGAATTGTCAGGGAAGCATTTCCAGAACTGATAATGCCTGATCTTAGTTTTGAAGGATGAATAAGATTTTGACAGATGAGCAAGAGAAAAGCAAGTCCATCCAACTGGAAGGACCATGTGCAAAGGCACAGAGATCTATTTCACCCTTCTATCCTGCAGTCCTCTACGGGCTGCACGTTGCATCTTTGAAGCCCAGAGTGATTTAGGGAAAGAAGTTTAAGAGCCTGCTGGGGCTTTCTGCATCTGCTTGTGGATCTAGGGGAGTCTGGAGATTTCAAGGTAAGAAATGGGTTCTAAATCCTTCAGAAAACTCTCATGTAACTGAGTTTGGAAAGCAGTTGTTGAGATCCTGTCTTACTCCGGTAGTTTCACTGTTAGTCTCTGAAGTCCCTGTTCTTTGAATAGCATAGGGTGCTGAGTGCTGTTGCTCCTGTCTCTCGGAGAATAAGCTAGGTAGCTCCGGGCAGATATCTGGTGATCAATATTGTTCCAAACCTGAAATATCCAAGGGACAAACCAGCATCTGTTTAGGGGACAGATCCATGCTTTTGAATTTCTGGAGCGAGAACACAGAAGCATCAGCAGCCCTGATCTGTCATCTAGCACTGTGCGAATGTGCTTAGTTCATTTGGGAAGGTTAGCCAGTTGTTCCAATGGCTTTCAAGCGAAGTTCAGAGCACTCAGAGTTCAGGATGAGCCCACCGAGTATGGAGGCTGTTTCTTTCACAGAACTTTTTGTGATCCCGTGTACTAGTGTTTGGTGGATTGGTTTGTCTTCCCTTGGTCAGCTATTCAGCAAGTGTTGACTGAGAATTCAGAGAAACCCTTATGGCAATGTTGCAAAGTTCCAGGCCACACAGACGTATATCTGAGCAAAGTGACAGCTTAAGAGGGTGGGCAATTGAGCTTAGGATATTCAGCTTTCTAAAAGCATCTGTAGTGCAGGATCTTCATTTCCTCCCAACATGTTTCTATTGTTAGCAGCAACATTATATTAGGTGATCCTACAGAGACTATAATTTGATTATATGATTTAGTGTTTTGTTGAACATTAATTGAAAGTATTTGTAAGTCTGCTCTTGAATATATTCTTCTCAAATTGTTCAATGTCCCTTTCATAAAGATATATATAGTAAGTTCTCCTTCAAAATTATGAAGAGATACTGATAAACTAATATCCTTCTTTTTATCAGTTAATGAGAACAATGTAGCCAAGAATGTTTCACATTTTGCCTCAGCTACCATGACGCTTGGAGAGAAATACAGTCAAGTCCTAACTTAACGTAGTCGAGTTGTAGGTTCTTGGAAATGCGGCAAAATGACATTTAATGAAACTAATTTTACCATAAATTAATTGATGTATACAAGAGACAAGTCCCTACAGTGTCTCATCAATACAATGAAATGACGTTGAACCAAACAACGTTAATTGAGGACCTGCTGTATTGTCATCAATTTAGTCATTCTAGTTTTCTGTTATGTCTCATGCTCTCTTATCTTTTGCAAAATGTTCCTATTGTATAGATGTTTTTCATTATAAATGATTTCAAATCCAGTTTTAGAAACAGTGGGGGGTGTAGAAAATAAATATGTGCAATGAGACCATAACATTTTATTAAATGGTATTGTCTTATTTTCTAATGAAACATATGTGTAGAAACTCTGTACTAAGCACAAGTGAAGGTTCTGATTGTGGCTGTTACTCACTAGGAAGTATTATTGACAGGAAAGCATTCTCATTCCTACTGGAGTGCCTATGTGGGCATTACTTCTTTAAACCCTCCGAGATTAACTCGCTCATCTCCAGACACTCCCATCAAGTCTAAGCACCCCTAAGCACTCGAGTATATGTGTCTGGGTAACCATAACTGTCATTAGTTATGTATTTCATAGAACATAGAAATTTAGAGCTGGAAGGAATGTAATCACCCAAATCCCATTTAGCTAAAACGATAGATGGGCATTTTGCAACCACTAAGAGATTATAAGAGAAGTTAGTGCGCTGTAGGTTATTGCATGGGCTCTATGGGACTCTCTTCCAAATGTGTAGACTGGGCTGAGGAGACTCTGGGTGGTGTTTTCATTGTTCTTCCTTGAATGGGAAACAGAAACTTGGCTTTGGGACTTTCTTCTTGAATATAAATTTTCATCTAGTTATTTGTTTCTGGTTTCTAGTTATATACTACTATCTTCTTTTCTGGAAGGAGTGGTCCTTGAGGGCACGGGCTATGTGCCATCTTTCTGTGCTCAGGTCCTGGCACAAAACAAACATAATAAAAATGGACAGCGTGAGTGAATGATTGACATAGTTGTTTGTTTGGTCGGACTATACATTCATTGAAGGAAGGTCCTACCCATGCATTTCTTTTCTGCCTTGTAAGATGAACTGCCCACAGAGAACACAATGGACAGCGACTGACAACAACAGAGGATACAGCCAAGACAGTGATCAAAGCGTCATCTTATGAGGTTGGCAAGTAGCTTTAGTTGCTGCTGTCACTATCACTACCAATCAGATAGCTGCTCAGGCAGAGCCAGGTTAAGAGGGAAGAGCCAAAGCATGCCGTGATGAAAGAATCAGAAAGATGTAGTGAAGGATTTGCTGTCTGATGACAGAAATAAGGAAGCTGAAGATGATGCCAAAGTTATGAGTAGCTCCGTGTCTGAGAGGGTAGTCGTGTTGTATCTGGAGACTGGGAAAGCTGAGAGGAAGGAAATGTGAGGGGGAAAATGAAATCAATGTGAGCAGCGCAGCGTTGTCAGGAGCTCCGTTTCCGTTCACTTCCCTAGGGGCCAGCCCTTGTCTGTGTGGTCCCAAATAGCTGCTACTGCTCTGGCTGTCACAGGGGCAGCAGGCATCAGAACGGAGGCGGGGCAAGAACCAGGGAAGAAAAAGGCCATGGGCGAAGGCTGAACTGTAAAGGGGTTTCCTGAAAGTCATACGTCTGTGCTTAAATCTTATTGGCCAGAACTTTGTTACTAGGCAGAATCTAGCTATTAGGCAGCTTAGGAAACTCAGTGTTATAGTTGAACACATGCCCTAGATAAAATTGGGAGGTCTTTTAGTATGGAGTAGGTGAGGCTGAATATTGAGGGGCCATGAACAGTGTATGCTATCACAGAAAACGAGACATGGACCTTGGTCTCTGACTCCTAATCCGGTGCTCTTTTAACTCTACTGCACAACTGAAGATGTGAGCTCTATGTTGTGGAGGCAGAATGGGGGCCAGAGAGGTGCTTGAGACTTAATTGTCAATGTCTTGGTTCTGCTATTTACTATTATCTTGGACACAACATATAATTTCTCTGAATCCCTGCTTCTAAATCTGTAAAAATAATCTCTGCATTTCTATCAGCTAAAATATCTGACAATTTTAAAAAAATGATGGCTGCTAAAACTGAGTGAGCAGTTGAACACATCAAAGGAGTCTATGTAGTCTTCTCCAGAATGGCTAGCTGGTTTGAGAGTCATTGTGGAGCTCCACAATTACGCTGAATTATAAACCCACCTGTTCTCCTCAGAAACAATTTGCCCGAATGAAATCTACAGTGGTAGTCTACTCAACAGTATTCTCCACTTTTTCCTTGTTAACAGGATCCTAATTTCATCTGATTGTTGGTCAGAAATCCTGTGGTAACTTGCCAAAGATGGCTGCCATGAATTCCTTCCCTCCCTTTACACACATAATACTCTCCCCATTGAGAAATGGAGTCTCTAGAATCTGGGCTGGACTAGTTTGAGCCATAGAATATGGCAGAAGAATGTGACACAATAGAATATGGCTAGTTTTAGCCTTAGCATTAAAGAAAACTGGCAGTTTCTTCTTCCTGTCTTTTGTGGCTGCCATGTAAGAAGTTTAGGCTGTTCTGCTAGAGATAGAGACCATGTGGTAGAGTCCTTGAGGACCGGATGTGTGAGTGAGGAAGCCACGTGGGAAAACATCCCAGCCCAGTGGAGCCTTCAGAAGACTTGAGCCCCAGTGATTATCTGACTGTGGCCATGAGAACCCCCAGAAATGCACAGCTGAGTCCAGTCAACTCACAAAACTATGAGAGATAACAGTAAATTGTTGTTTTAAACTACTAAGCTTTTGGATGGTTGGGCATGTAGTAATAGATAACTAGAACAAATGTGCTCAGGAAATGGCCTCTCAGTCCCAGGAGGCAATCGTGATTGGTCTAAGCCAACGTTGGTAATTCAGTTCTTTTTCCCAACAGTTTTAGGGGATACATATGACCAGTTTCAATCAGTGAGATGCTGGATGGTATTTTCTTATAGATGAAAAGAGACTTATGGGGGAGATGTGTGTGTTTTTCAGTCTGACATTGTTGTGTCCACCTTGGACTTCTGGAACTATGGCAGCTATATCATGACCATAAGGGGATAGCTCTAAGGAACAATCCAGCGAGCTGAGGATGACAGAGCAAACAAGATGGTGGAGTTTGTGTCCTGAAGTCAATCTCCAAACCTCCCAAACTCTAGACTTCCTGTTATATGATAGAATAAAACCTTTTGTTTAAATCAATTTGAATTGAGTTTTCTATTACTTATAGCTGAAATCACCCTAACCGATGGAGTGGGAAAAGAAATCTCTATAGTACTCCTTTCCATTGATGAAGAAAGAAAACATTGAAATTAGAGACACTTCTCTTTCTTTTATGCTATTCAACTATGGGCCTTAGAGTAGATAGGCCTTTTCTGGAAGCCTTGGACATATGAAGGTTGCAGTTGAGTTGTGAGTGAGACCTAAGTTGGTTTGCATAAGTAAATGAAAGGAATTAAATTTTGAGAGAAGAGGGCCAAAGAACAGGGAGGCCCTCAAGGAGGGAGAAAGAAAGTCTCAGGCTGGATGTAGAGGACTCTGGGTAGGCCAATACTCTTGGCCCTGAAAGCTCCTAGCCCTAGGAAAGAGGCATGACCAAAAGAGAAGGGTCAGAGTGAGGTTGTCTATAATGCAGGAGCAGAAACAGGAGCAGGACACTTCCTTTTTTTCATGGGCCTATGGGCGAATAGTGTATACTGATATATAGAGTTAGAAAGAAAATCTCACCTACTTCCTTTCACTTTCACCCCCTGGCACAGAGGTACCCACTCACTATTAATAGCTGGATATATATCCTTCCATGCTGGTTAATTTTGTTTGTCAACTTGGGTGGGTCATGGTGCCCAAAATATTAAGTCCAATATTATTATTTTGAGTATTTTTTGTGGAGGTGTTTTTCGGATGAGATGGACATTTACATTGGTGGATTTTGCATAAAGCAGATGACCCTCCCTAATGTGGCTGGGCCTCATCCAATCATTTGAAGGCCTTAACAGAACAAAGACTGCCCTCCCTAGAGAAAGAAGGAATTCTGCCATGAGATGGCCTTTGGACTGGAACTGAACTCTTCCCTGTGTCTCCAGCCTGCCACCTTGCCCCATCAGATTTTGAATTCACCCAACCCCTGCAACAATATGAGCCTCTTCCTTAAAATAAATCTCTCTTTATATATACACACATCCTGTTGATTCTGTTTCTCTGGGGAACCCTGACTAATATG
The DNA here is from genome assembly GCA_004026885.1 of Lyroderma lyra. Classification (NCBI taxonomy): domain Eukaryota; kingdom Metazoa; phylum Chordata; class Mammalia; order Chiroptera; family Megadermatidae; genus Lyroderma; species Lyroderma lyra. Next base: position 5,629 of record PVJL010010426.1, on the reverse strand, counting down.
TCTTCCCATCATTTTCCTGAACATTTTCAAATGTATATACTCAACCATACACACACACACACACACACACACACACACACACACACACAGAGTTTCTTTTGTTTATTTATTTGTTTTTTAACATAAATGAGATTCTGTTGCCTTGCAATTTGATTGTTCACTTGGTGTCTTCCTTCTATGAAAATAGCTACGTTTTAAGTGATACAATGCAACAAAGTGTTCATTACTGTGCTTGGCAAAATTAGCACTTGATAAATGTTAATGCATTGGTCCATGGAGCGTGCAGGGCTATCATTAGGAAGCAATTGTTTATTATCTCCTGACCATTTAAATGTTATTGAGTGGGGTTGTATTTTCCCTGCTCTTGGATGAAAGTTCTAGAAGTCCCACAACTCTTCTGATCATTGTTATATAATGAAATGTCCTAAATTCACTTTAAGTTGCAAACAGTGTCAATTCAGAAATTAAAATATCAAAAATTATGTAAGAAACAAAACTCTGGACTTGATTTACAGGTAAACCTCAAACCTCTCCTCTCATTCACCTAAGACTTGCTATAGGTGGGAATTCTACTCCTGGGAAAGGTGGATTGAGTTCAAGTTCATTCTTCACATTCTTTCTCCATCTTATCCTTCTGTCCCTCTTCTGGCATCTTCTATGGTTCTGACTCTTCTGGGGTTGAAACACGTAGAATAAGTAACCATGAGGAGGCAGGAAAGTTATTGCATGGTTGGGTGATTTTGTGCTTTCTGAATCTGGCAGACAATAACAATGGGCTCTTTTTTCTTATGGACATTTACACGGGTTCTTTTGGGATATCCTCAGCCACTAGGGATTTCCCACCTGTATTCCCTTTGACAAGAATGATGAACTGGCTTCCAATTGGCTGCATTCCCATTATGCAGTCCTAGAAACACATTACTACCTCCAGCTTCTCTCTGCTGAGGCCTGACCACCCTCTCAGTTGGCCCAATTGGATAGGCCCCAAGAAGACATGAGGCTACTTGATTCACCCCAACAGCCCACATCTGGCCCCTGGAAATCACTCAAGCCTTTTTTGCTTCCATAAATTCTGGCAGTACAGAGCACCCTCAATATAGTCATCTCTTCTTTAAGTCATCCATCAGTAGCTAGACAGCATGCCTCCCCTTTTCAATTCTAACATAGAATCAGGCACCAAATTCATTGTATTCCCTATCCTCTTTGCTTCAGGGGCATTTATTTCTTTCTCTGAGTAGTCTTTCTGGAGTCCCTATCTCTCAACTTGAGATATGCAGGGAGCTGCCTAACCCTTACCCCCATGGTGATACTCAGTACCTCAAAAGTTTTCAGCAAAGAAGTATTCCTCAAATCCTCTCAATTTCTTATAAGTTGATCCTTTTGTATCTTTGACTAGAGTGAGATGTTTAGGAGTTCACTAACAGGTTTTTGGATTATTTTCATTGAAAATTATACTGGTACTGTAAGCTCTATTTACTGCATCTTGTTGCCTGAGTTAAGACTTCTAATTTAACTGGCTATCACTTTTTTTCATTGTTATTTACCATTAAAAAATAATTTTAGTGTTCCATAGTATGAATGTTGTAATTGATTTAAATCTTCTTCAACTGATAGCCATTGAGGCAGTTTCCAATTTCTATTTATTAAAAACAATGCACAAAGATATGCTCAAGAATATTTATCTTTATGCTCATACTTGAAATTTTTGTACAATACATTCTTAGCAGTAATATTTCTGAGTCAAAGGACAAATAAAATTTAAAATTGAAGTTGCTGCTCAATTTCCTCTTCTATAACATTGCTTTCTCTTCTTGATAACATCAATATTTGCATTTTTACCAGTTATGGGTAAAGTCTTTTTTCTTGTTGTTTCAACATACATTTTCCTGATTAATAGAGAAGTTCATCATCTTTATGTATTTTTATTGGCCATTAGTATATCTTCAATTAATTTCCTTTTCATAACTTTTGTGGGCTTTTTAAAAAATTGGTTACATTGCCATTTTTCTTATTGATTGCCAGATGTTTTTAATATATTGTGGATATTAATCTTGTCCCATGGTTTTCAAATTGACATCCAGGGAGCCCGCATGGAGCTATGTGAAGCGTGTGTGGGTGTGTGTGTACACTTCCTTGGAAGTGAAAGGCAGAACAGACAAGTCTCATTCCCCCATCTACGCTTCAACCAGAGCAGCTCTCCTGTACCTCACTTGAAGAGTAGAGCCTGTATAAGATTGTGCTTTCAAAAAAAAAGAAGAATGTTGCTAAAAATAAGTGTTTAAACCATATCACTTTTAACTATCACTATTGTTTTGAAGTACTGTGACATTTGATTCTATGAATTCAAAAGTAATGCTATAGTCTGCCAGGAGCAGGGGGTAGAATCAGGGTTGCTAGATGATGATGTTTTTCCTCATAGCTTTATGTATATTTTCATTTACTAAGTATTATTGAATACCAACTTTGTGCTGGGCAGTATGAAAAGCGCTAGTACACCTGTACACAAAGCAGCCATAGTTCTTAACCCTTCAGTTCACCAGCCTCTGGTTGGTGGGGGAGACAGACAGTAAACAAATAATTGCAATAAAGGACACTGAGGATTATAAAAGTCACGTACAGCATGTTATTCTAACCCAGTTAAAGGGCAGTGATGGGGACGTGATGTACAGCTGTGACCTGATAGAGACTGTGAACAAAACAGGTGAAGGGAAGGGGCTAGAGATTGGGGGTGTGGGGGCAGGACACAGGAGAATCAGTAATGTAAATAAATTTTATTTTATTTTATTTTTAAAAAAAATTTTTAAATTTATTTTTACTGTTAGACTTATTGGGGTGACATCTGTTAGCAAGGATTACATAGGTTTCAGGTGTACAATTCTACAGTGCATTGTCAGCTTGTTGTTCACCACCCAGTGTGACTTCTCTTTCCATTACCACATATTTAGCTTCCCCTCCTCCTCTCCCACCCCCTCCCCTTTCTCCCCTCTCCTCCCCACTCATCCCCACCCTGTGGAAGACAGTGTGGAGGTTCCTCAAAAAATTGGAAATGGATTATTGTCTTGATGAATGGCCAACTCTTCAAATGAGCAAATCTAGATAGATTTTTATTTACTCTCATATTGAATGTATTACAGTGAGTTGCCACTTCTCTCTATTTTCTTCCCATCTCTTCCTTTCCCCTCTCTCCACCTTTTAAAGGTGAAAGTAAACCTGGACTTGGATAATGTAGAAAATAAAATTATATTTCTAAAATGGAACATACCTGATTTGACAGCCTTCTAAATAACAACAAAATGAATATTTGAATGAGAAATGAGATTTTTGACAAAATTCCAATAACGCAAATAACCACTTGACTTGAATTTCACCAGAACAATTGATCCAGAATTTACAGTCACTGAGAGACTTCAAACAGTAGTTAACATGCTGTAGGTTATTATATGGGCTTTGCTGGGCTCTCTCCAAAATGAGCAAACAGAACCCAAGAGAATCAGGTGGTTTTCACATAGTTCTTCACTGGAAGAGAACCTGAATTTAGCTTTAGAATTTTGCTATTGGAAGTACGTTTTCTGTACAGGGTTGGATTATACCTCCTCTACCTTTCTAACTTTCTTCTTTCTTTCACTATCAATCATTTAAAAGAGACGAGTCTATCACAGGTGTTTTAATTTTCTCATCAACATTCACTACTTATCTTTATTTGCAATCTAGATTTAGATCCCATCTCTCTAACTACTTCTTGATGTTCATTGCTAACTCCCTGATCCAGAGGCTTTGGCTCTGTTCTTCTCAACCTGGTGTTCACTGTAGTGTCTGGCACCCTTGCTCTGTTTCCTCTAGACTCACTTGAAAGCCTTTGTTTTGGTGATAATGCCCTATTAGCCTCCTTGTATGTCTGTGGCCCCTTCAGTGACTCTTTCCGAGACTACCTGTCCTCCTCTTCCCCCATAATAAGTGTACCCTGAGGCTGTCTTTTTCTTTTCCCTCCCTGCTTTGGGAAATGAGTTCTTTACTTCTATATCCAGACCAGATCAGGCTTTAATCCAGCATGTGTTGTTTGTTCAGCATCTCCACCTGACTATCTTGTCGCCTTACACAGTCCCCAGGTGTGTTCTATTTCTATTCATGGTATCTGTTCTCCACATTACCCAGAGCTCAGAGTTATATTTGACTTTTTCCTTCACCTTGACCTCTTGAATCGGGTAAATCACTAAGTTTTTTTGTTTTCTGTTTCTTTACATTTCTCCTTCATCTTTTTTCAGAACTCTGTCTTCCCATTGGCTTGAGTGATCTTACACTCCAGTTTGCTCAGGAGAGTTGGAGTTTACACTCAGCACCCCATTCCATTAGCACCCTCTTTCACTCACAAAAGTGTCCTGGTTAGGGCCATAAATTAGATAGCCACCCTACCACTTCCACAGCACTAGTTCAGACCTTGAGTGGCTCTTGCAATACCTCCTAACTGGTCTCTCACTTCTAGGTTCTCCCTGAATGTATGCTACTGAAAAAGACTGACATTTTAAAAGTAGTTAAAAAAATAAATTTACTTGTCTGCTTTAAAGCCTCTGTTAACTCATTGCTGCTTTTAAATAAAATTAATGCCAATTATGTAGGGTCTTAAGAAAGAATTGTGTTTTCAGTCTTATTTTCCCTTCTGTTTGAAAGGAAAGAATGAGGCATCAAAGTAGGAGGCACATATGGCCCACATTTTAAAGTGGTTGCCAGTGTGGGCATATATAGAAAATATTTTAGGAATGGTCAGAATTCCTATTTTCATAGCAATGAGATCGAAATTTCAGGACTCCAAGAGACCTCCTCACTTGGTTTTTATTATCCCTTTATTCCCAGTTCAAGGCCATGTGAATGTACGGTTTCTGAGTCCTCTGCCACAGGTGGAATTCTTCCCATAAGAGCAATCTAGCACCTCAGAACCAAAGTGGTTCCCCTGAGTGAAGGGTGCTCCCACTGATAGAGATAGATGTTCTGGCCTCCTGAGGCAGCTACGGGAGTCTGAGGTGACATCCAATCACAAGTTTTTTTTAAACCACATATCAGACTACACTTTTAATACTCTGATGGAAACATGACTCAAGAAGCAAGTATAATTTCAACACAAGGATGGACTTGAGTTTCCCTAGAATTTTGGATACTTTTCCTTGTTGCTATGCATGACTTTTTCCTATCTTTTGTGTATAGAAAGAACCATTTATAATACTTGTTTAAAACAATAATTTATACAAATTAAAAGAATTAGATCTGTTTTATTAAGTTTTTAATGTTAAATGATAAATCTTGTGATCTATATAAACTCTATTAAAACAAGAATAAATAACTACAATTTTTCTTACTTTAGTTATTTAATTAAGCTGTTAGAAACAGAAGTTCTCAAAGAACCAGTCCTATTTACAAATCTAATGTAATCAAATTCCTTAAACACTTAAAAATGCATTAATATTTTTCATAGATTTTATTTCTTTTTGTAGAACCTTGAATGCCTGACAGGGCAAATCTACTACATAGGGCAAATATTGTAAATCAATACATTAAGTTTGTTAACATAGTAAAACAAATGATGAACATAAACGAATCCTCTGACACATTCCAATATTATTTACTACGTTTCAAAAAA
>PVJL010010425.1:0-49581 GCA_004026885.1 Lyroderma lyra | reverse complement strand
TTGATGTATAATAAGTTCACCACCTAATGTGACTTCTCTTTCCATCACCTTATATTTAGCTTCCCCCCCTCCTCTCCCACCCCCTCCCCTTTCTCCCCTCCCTAACCCACTCGTCCCCAAATAAACATTAAACTATTGATTGTGTCCATGGGTTATTTGTTTGTTCATTTCTTTTTTTCTTTGCTTTCAGTTTTATATTGCGCATATGAGTGAAATCATGCAGTTCTTTGTTTTTTCTGTCTGGCTTATTTCACTTAGCATGATGATCTCCAGGTCCATCCATTTTGTCGCAAATGGCAATATTTCATCTTTTCTTACAGCTGAGTAATATTCCATTGTGTATATGTACCACAGCTTCATTAATTTTTTTAAAGAAAATTTTCTTCAACTACATTTAAGTTCACAGGTGGTGGACTCTGGATGGTTGATAGGCTGGAGAGGCTGACATGATGAAATATTCTCTTTTTCTCCTTTGTATATTCCCCTTAACCCCCTCTAATAATACCAGGTCTCTGACAGAGAATAACCATGCTTTTATTTCTTATTTTTTTACATTTAAAATTTTTTTTATTAAATTTGTTGGGATGCCACTGGTTAGTAAAATTATATAGATTTCAAGTGGACAATTCTGTGATACATCATCTGTGTGTTGTATTGTGTGTTCACCACCCAAAGTCAATTCTCTGTCCATCACTATATATTTGATCCTCTGTACCCTCTTCTGAGAATAGCCATGCTTTTAGAACATAAGCTACATTATATTCTAGGAAAACTGCTTTTACTCAAGAATGCTATTATTATACTGTAAACTGCAGCAGTGTTCATATGTGCTTCTTGATTTGGTTTTTATAACATTCATAGGTGAATGCCTGTTCTTTGTGTCTCTAGGCTCCAGGAACATTGTATGAAGTTGAAAACACCTCCAGATCCCAGCGTATGAATCCTCATAAAATACCCTTCTGGTCCTCAGCAAGCCTCAGTGAGACCTCGACTGGCTACAGCGAAAAAAGAATGTGAAGAAATCTGACACACAACTTGGAACAAGAGAGAGCAGGCAAATTTGGTTGGAACTTAATGCTTCTGTTGGGGAAAAGGGATAGACATCACAGTTCAAAGTGGGTTAAATTTTAGACATCATAACGTTATTGCATTCATTAATTAAACAAATAGTTATTAATTGTCTAATATGTGTTAGGAACTATAATTATGTTATTATCTGGTGCACACATTATAACCCAGTTGGGTGAGTTTGATTAGATGACAGGAGAGAGCTTAATTTGAGGTACAGAATAGACCAGGGGTGATTTCTTTGCCTAGCATGTACTGTGGCTTTTGAGTGAACCCACCTGAAATAACATCAAGATCCATCTCTATGACTCTGGGGGCAAAGTCAGAGACACTTTCATGGAAGGACTTGAATGACTGAACTGCTCATCACATTAATCCCAGTGGAGATGAATGGGCAGTGGCAAATATCGGGAAAGTGGCCTCACAGTTATGGGAGCAGGACTTTTCGGATACTCCTGCTGATTCCCTCCCTCGAGAGGGACAACTGTCCTGGTTGTTTGAAAGACTACTGGGTGGCTGTCTTAAACAAGGACAGTGCTTGGGAGAGTGTTAGCTATACACTCCAGCACTCAGTCTTGGCCACTTTCATCCCAAGTCCCTTTCCAGTCAAGAGTGGATGAAGAACAAAATGGATTCCAAGGATAGACATCATACTTTTCTTGGGAGGATTAATTGGATTAAAAATAGAGTGGACTGGGACAGGCACTCTTGAGAATGTCCCTTGGACACCTTGTCATCCACTTGGTGTGTTGTGTTCTCTGTGGGCTCCCCAAAGGTAGGTGGAGTGTAAGGGTTGGGAAGTTAAATCAGCCTCCAGTCTGTACAAAAGATGTCCTAGAGTTTGCCCCATGAGATACCAGCTCACTAAGCTCACTTTTGTCAGAGTTTTTGTGATTGTAACTAGCAATAAAGCATGTGCACTTACTTCCTGTGCCTTCTGTGTAGTATGAATCTCAGGGCATATTTGTACAGAGGCGGCAGCTTAAATCTTCATCTTCCCTCCATCCCACTAAGATGAAAGTTCTGTCTCATGCACTATTAAAGGGCCCCTTGTCTTCCCAAGAATTGCTCAGAAGTGGGAGAAGGAAGCTCTGTGAGCCATTCAATCCATTTCATGTTTGTCCTGCAACCCTTGCTGTCCTTGTTCACATGGTCACTTGAGGTGGGTGTCTCTGCTACTCCTGGGCCTGTGGGCCATGAGGGATGAGGTGGGGAGGGAGCTTCTGCCTAGCCTGGGAGACCTAATGTCTGGGGTCCAGCCTCCCTTTTTGCACAAAGAATTCATTTCCCTGAGACCCTGTCTCTGTTAGGAATTTCCCTTCTGCATTTTTGTTCTCCAAAGCATTGTCCCCTTCTTCCTGTGTACAATCCCATCAAGGTGCTCAGGATTCTGGAAAATATCAGGCTTAGACAGTCTGCTAACAAGACAAATATTCCCTGAGGAAAAGCGGAGTGGCTGGCTACCTGCTTGGTATAGGGGCAGGGATAGGACAACACAGACGTGATCCTGCCCCACCAGCTTTCTTTCTTCCCTCAGAGACCTGATTACTGGGAGCGCTTGGTTACTTGGAAGGACACTGCAGAGGAAGGGAACCATCAGGGACATCAAGCCAAAATGGGTTACTGGGTTGAGGGCTGGTTTTGTGATACTCCTGTGTGTGCTGCTGATAGCACCCTGAATTTTGGGAGGATGGGGCACAAATGAGACTTGGGAATTTTCCAGCATTATTCATTTTGAGGTACCATCAAGTCATTATCTCACTACAGTTGCTTCATTTACAGTTTCAAATAAACTCTGCTGTTCATTGGCATGCCTTAGGTTGACATGAGGGCAGACTTATCCTGTGCATAGTTTTTTAAAATTACTTTTTAATTGTTAGATTTATTGGGGTGACATTGTTTAACAAGAATTACATAGGTTCCAGGTATATAATCCTACAGTGCATCATCTGTGCATTGCAACCACCCAGTGTCAGCCCTCTTTCCAACACCATGTACTTAACTCCCCTCCCACCCCATGCACAGATTTTTATATAGTTTAATGTCATAGTCTTTCAGGGCTGACTTTTTCTAAAGCAACCTGAATCATTAGGCTGTCCGAGCACTGCTTTCTTCTGGGCTGGGTACACACAAAAGAAGGCAACACGTTTCTGAGGCGAAAAACTGGACTTTGGAGTTGGAGAGACCTGAGTTCAGATACTTACTCTGCAATTCACTAGCTGTGTGACCTTGAATAAATTATTGAACTGCTCTGATCCTCTTTAAAGTGTTGTCTCCTTTTCCCTACCCTTGGGGTTCTATTCTGTTAACAATGGGGTAATGGGTGTAGGGGATTATTAATGATGGTGAAAGCTACCATTGAGTGCTTATTATGTGCAAAACACTCAAATCACTTTACCCCTTTTGGTGACTGTACCATATAATAGGAACCCAGATAAATAGTTCTTTAAAGTGAGCATTATTACTCTCACTTTACACATGTGGTAACTCATTATCCAAATTTGGAAATTGGTGAAGCCTGGCTTCAAAGTGAAATTTTACTGGTTCTGATGTTTGTGCTCTTTACATTATATCACATTGCCTTAACCTTAGACTCTTACCAAGAAGTACATTTATGTGTTAGCATGGATCATCAATGCCTTAACACAATAAAATGACTATAATAGATTTTGAGGTATAGTGGCAGCTGGTAATCATGGAGCTGGTCTAGAATTTCTCAAGTTTTGGGATATGTGACCATCGAGGCTGCCAGTGAATAGACCCACTTATTATCCCAGGACTGAAAAAAAAGTGGTAATTTAGGCAATGGGAGTGACTTGTATTGGATTCAGTAGACTGATGTTATAAAGAGTTCATAGAGCCGAGTTCAATAGTATTAATATTAAGATAAAGCCCATCTTCACTGCTTATCTAAAGTCTGTCTGAATTACTCAGTTTTTGTTTTAACTGGATAAGGTGCCACCTTGTCCAATTTATATGCATATATACTTTTCAGAGAGGAAGTATGGGGAAGGAAACTTCAAAAGCTTCAGATTCATGTTGCAAAATTTGGAATAGAATTGATGTTTTATTTCTTAAATTGTGGTACTAAATATATTACAGAGTGACAAAGAAATACATAATTTCCTTATTGCATACTTAGTAATGAATAGTAGCAGATTCTTATTATGGGGATCAGGCATGGTGCATAGCATTCTCGAGTGGTTTGCTCATTTATAGCACACAATGGAGTGAGTGAATCTACTGGCACTTAGCCTCACATAAACTTAAGGATACTAAACAGCCCTGGCCTGTGACCTTACAAAGTTACTGTTGAACCGATTTTTCTCGTTTAGTATGTTTGTGCTTTGGCATTTCACGCAAGTGCTCAGGACCACAATAAAATAGGCATAGTAAGTGCTACTACATTGGGTTATCAATACCCCCAGGGGACCTAGTATAATTTTCTGATTATTATTCCCTATTTGGTTTACTGTTGGAAATACTCTATTCAATGGACCTAAGAATCCCTCCAGTAGGTCAGATCCTGGTCCATCAAGCCCAGTTTCTCTGGGGCATAAAGGAATTGTAGAACAGCATCATATCTCCCCTAGTGTCAATTTTTAAGGTAAGAAATGCCAATAAAAATCTCTAGCTTTTTTTATTACTATATAGATCAAGCAAGCAGTGTGCATGTAGACAATGCCTCCTGTGTGCTGGGCACTGTGTTAGACTTTGTGGAAGTGATCATTACTACTTGTGATAATCTCCTGTTCTATTAGAAGAAATAAGACTAATATATACCAAACACTAGTTATCAACCTTTTCATCAAATGCCCTATCATATTTTCTAGCCTTTAGATATCAGTTTTCAAAAGATCCTATATATCAACCAGCATTATTTAATAAATGATAATTTTGTGTTTTAAAATTAAGAAAGCTTGTATATCTATAAAGTCCATTCACATAAAGTTAATATAATTCCAACTAAAAATAGTCACTTGCCATTTAAGTTTAAGATTTTTGTGAGGATGCAGTGACTATTACTACTATTATAATTATATGTAGTCTAATCATAGGCAAATGGAACATTTTACAAGGCTCTTTGTAATACTGACAACACCTGAGAATCCATCATTACTACCTTCTTAAACTTTTGTGAACTTTGGGAAGACAAATTAGGAATAATTTCTGTAGAAAGCTAGTAGTTTTAATACATGTTAAATACAAGGTCTGACAATTAAGTTCACAAATTTGCCACTGTGCACTTACATTGACAACACTGTACAAACAACTCAGTAAGGTTTCATAACCTTGGTATATGTGTATCTCAGATGGGTTCATGCCGACATGTGGCAATGTCTTGCTGAGTGGCATTCATTATTGTGTGATTTTGTGTGGTGTCAGGAGAATGTTGGAGCTTGAATTAGAGCAATAAATAAATATTAAATTTCTTGTTACACTTGGCAAGAGTGGAAGTGAAATCAAGGACATGTTAGTCCAAATTTATGGGGATAATGCCATGAAGAAAACGGCAGTGTACAAATGGATTAAACTTTTTTTCTGAGGGGAGCGAAAGCATCACTGATAAAGAGAGGTCAGGGTGGCCAATAACAAGCAGAACTAATGAAAGCATTGAAAAAATTTTGTTGAATTGTCATCACAATTGTCTGCTGACTGTGAGAAGCATAGCAGACCAAGTAAACATCTATAGAGAAACAGTTAGGGAAATCTTAACTGAAAATCTTGGCATGAGAAAGGTGTGTGCAAAAATGGTCCTGAAAGAGCTCACCGATGAACAAAAGCCGAGGAGAGTCAAAGTTTGCCAAGACCTTTTGGAGGTGCAAGACAATGTTTTGGCCATGTTATCACTGGTAATGAAACATGGGTTTACCAGCATGACACTGAAACAAAGCGTCAAAGTGCACAATAGAAGTCAGCCAATTCTCCATGATCCAAAAAATTTCTGTCAGTCCAAATCAAGAGTTCAAATGATTTTGCTAACCTTTTTTGATATCAGAGGGGTTGTTCATTATGAATTTGTACCAACTGAATAAACAGTCAACCAAGTTTACTATTTAGAAGTGCTGAAAAGGCTGTGTGAAAAAGTTAGACGAAAACGACCTGAATTTTTCACTAACAACTCATGGCTCTTGCATCATGACAATGTACCAGCTCACATGGCACTATCTGTGAGGGAGTTTTTAGCCAGTACACAAATAACTGTATTGGAACACCCTTTCTACTCACCTGATCTTTTCCCCAATGACCTTTTTCTTTCCCCAAAGATAAAGGAAATAATGAAAGGTAGATATCTTGATGACATTCAGGACATCAAGGGTCATAAGACCACAGTTCTGATGGCCATTCCAAAAAAAGAGTTTCAAAATAGCTTTGAAGAATGGACTAGGCACTAGCATTGTTGCATAGCTTCCCAAGGGGAGTACTTAAAAGGTGACCATAGTGATATTCAGCAATAAGGTATGTTGCACTTTTTTTAGGATGAGTTCATAAACTTAATCGTCAGGCCTCATATCTATAGACAGTAAAGGATGTTAGAGGAGTCCAAGTTCAGTATGTACCATTTTTTGTTGCAAGGCTTCCACAGTAGCCAGACGGTTTCAGATTGTGCTCCCACTCAAACAACAACTTTAATAGGAAAGTTAACATTACTTTACTTCAAAATAATATGCAGGATTATAGCTTCACTTGTGACATTCTCCAGCTCTTTGTTTTGTATGTTTATATCTACTATTTTAGGTTTTATTCTTCATTCTGCACTACATTATAAAAATAATTGCACACCAGGAGAAACCTGTGATTACTTTTGTGGTAGACTGCATTAAATTGTACCCGTGTTATAAAATTATGACAAAGAGTTCTCTGAGGGTTTTTGTCTGTAAGTAAAAGTTTTAGGATATTTAATCTCATTTAGTTTTTGCTTGATATATTTACTTAGATAATTTCAGTGAGCCATATTGGTTCCAGGAAAGGCAAGGACTGAGCAAGTATTGAAAAATATTTCATGCCTTTACCACTATAATTCCTGATATTGCCTAGATAGTTTCAACACTTCAGAAGATACATGATATGCTTTGTAAAAGACTCATGTTATTGAGTTCCTCACTTATGAATGTTTCTGGCATATTTTTCATGAAATATTTATTACTAAGAAGGAAAATAAAAATATAAGTGGTGGTCAAGAAATTTATGGAATGAAGGGGAAGAAGGGTAAAAGAAAATACTTATTATTTTTCCTTTTTCATGTATTCACTCTTAACTTTAATACAATTTTCAGATCTTTCAATAAGTTTATTTATACCCTCGAAAAAAAGTTTTGTTTTTGCACTCAAAATATTCTGAAATTGCAGCCTTAATGTTTTTGTCATCTGTAAATGTTTTCCCTCAAAGCAGTTTTTTTAAATATTTGGGAACAAATAATAATGAGACAGAACCAGGTCCATACTGTAGGGAGGGTGGTTTAATGTTTGGAAGTCACAGTTGTGAAGGGTAGCCAATGTAACACTGCTCTGGTGTACAGGTGCATTGTCGTGCAGAAGTAGTACCGGTTTGGTTTATTTCCCTCTTCTCCTTCAGAGATTCTTTCAACTGTTAAAGCAGACTGGTATAGTACTCCCCAGTTGATTGTAATCAATCAGCAGGATACCTTCTGTATCCAAAAAAACAGTTGCCATGATATTTTCTGGCTGATTGTTACACCTTGAACTTCTTAGGAGGTGGTGTGCCCTTTTTCATGCGACTGCATGGACTCCTGCTTTGACTTAGGCTCATGATGAACCCAAGTTTCATCTCCAGTGACAATCTGGTTTAAAACTTCATCTTTGTTGTCTCTACAGAGGTCCAAAATCTGTTGTGAACACTTGATGTGTTGTTGTATTTGAAGTGGTGTGAGGCCTTTTGGTACCCATCTTGCACTGATTTTTGACATCCTTAGTTGCTGATGGAGAATATTCAAAATGCTTACAGGTGATACTCCAGCCATTTCTGCAAGCTAATTTTTATTCAATTTGGCATTTTCTACTACATTTTTTTTCAATTTTTTGGACAGTGTCTGAGGAAGTGGCTTCAACAGGGTGTCCCAGATGGAGGTCATCTTCAGTAGACTCTCTGCTTTGCTTGAAAACCATGGATTTCCCATGGCAACAGTCCCTGTAAACCACTAACATCTCTTCCAAAATGATTTGAGGTGTTTTTCTTGTATTGCGAGGAACTTAATGATGGTGTGAAATTCAATTTTATTCATACTTGGGCTTTTCTTCACATTTCACATACTTCTTCAGCGATATCTGAAAGAACATGGATGCAAGTAGGCTAAAATTTGGCACATATAATAAGTCACACAATCAAACTGTGTGCACTGGTAATTCCACCTCTCCGATAACTCCAATCCCATTGCATGAATTTCTTGACCACCTTGTAATATCAATGTTGTGTCTGTAACTACAAAATGCATTCAGAAAGCCACTATTAGCTTTTTTGTTTGCTGGGTTATAATATTTCATTGATATTTCCAAAGCTGCTTAGGGAAACGTTTATGTAGTCACTTATATACCATTCTTTTTCCAAATTTTGATGTTTGTGGTGTATAGCTCAAAGTGGTCATCCATATTTTAAAACAGGTTTCTTTAAAAATATTCAGGCAATTATAAAAGAGGCTCCTGGGAGTTCCCTGATGGTGTAGTGGCTTAAGGCTTCGGCACTGGCGCTGTCGGCGCTGTGACCTGGGTTCGATTCCCGGTCAGGGAGCTACACACATAACAAAAAGCAATAAACAAACAAACAAATAAATAAATTAATAAATTAATAAATTAATAAATTAATAAATTAATAAAAGAGGCTCCAGAGAAATCCCTAGCCACTTCCACCATGTGAAAACATAGCGAGAAGGCACTGGCTATGAAACAGGAAGAGGACCCTTACTAGAACGTGACCATGCTGGTGCCTTGATCTTAGAATTCCCAGAACTGTGAGAAATAAATTTCTGTTGTTTACAAAAAAGTGTTTAGGCAAAAAAGTGTATAGATAAAATAAATGTCTCATGGACTTCAATCTTTTAGTTTAAACTGCAAGGGTGGAACTTTATTTTTGAGCTTCCAATAAAGAGAACAGGTTTTTAGAAGAAATGCTGGAGGCTTTTTACAAAAAAGTCGTATTTTCTTGTGCTGATCTCATATGCTGAGTGCCCAAACCCAGGATGAAGGGAGGTAGAAAGAAGATTCAGTCATGATCCAAAGGTGACTAGGTTGATAAGACTAAATGGGCTATGTGATGATTTACTTGTCTGTCAGGTGCCAAGTTGTGTGAGGTGCAGAGTTGTTTCTATAAATCAAAATGAGACAGACCACAGGATAATCATTGGTAAACAATGACTGTAAAAGTAGTCAATGTCAGAAATGATATACTCCTTGAGGCAAATAAGAAGCCACACTATTTTCAGAAGTTTCTCTCTACAAAAGGAAAGAGTAGGGGGAAATCAAGGGTGCTAACCAAGTGTGGGTGCTGTGTTAGGAACTGGGTGTGCAACGAGTATGATTATAACATCTTCCTTGTTTTTGAGGAGTTCACAGAGTAGTAGGAAAAAGAAACTTTGAATGTCTCTTAGCTTCTAGGCATATCATATATATCATTTCATTTTATCTTTATGTAGAAAGGCAAGAAAAAATAGACTAAGAGTGGCCTTCATCAGTTCATCTAGAAAAAGGAGAATTGTATCCTGGTCTGCTTAGGATAAAAGATGCCTAGACCACTTAAAAAATAAAATATCCAGTGTTCTACTACTTTAGATAGAAGATGCTGATTATCTAAATTCCAGAACTGTAAGTCTGGGTGAATAGACCTTGACTCTGTAAGAGCCTTTCAAGACATACTAACCAATGAAGCCCAGGCTAAAACTGTGTATCTGATCTCATAAGACATATAGATAGACATAAACATGTTACAAGTCAGGGCATGAGAATAGTTGACACTTGAGAAATGTAAGAAGAATATTCTAGAAGTCAAACTTAAAATTGCTGTAATAGGTGACTGAAGGCCAGCTGATTCAATACAGTGACCTCAGAATTGCAAAGAGACAGAAAAGGATAGTGGTGAAATGCACAGGCTTTTAAGTCAGCAGTCAGTGTTCAAATCCTGGGCCTGATACTGATCACTTGTGCCACCTTGAGCAGGCTACCTCTGAGTTTTGGTTTCCCCAATGGTAAAGTGGGGATAATGATAGTATTTATTTTGTAGGGTTCTTGATATAAATAAATGAGATAGGATTTGCAAAGTGCTTAGCAGGAATGCCTGAAATATAGTATGCAGCTAACAAACATTAGCCATTATTCCAAGAATATAACCTCAGAAGCAGACAGTTTCAGCTAGAATTAGGGAATATCCTTGAGTCATGAAGGAAGTAAAATTAGGACAAGTTAAAGGAACTGTACATAGCAGACAGAAAGATAAAGAACTTACTGTCTCAAGTACGTTATGCACATTTAGACTATAAATTGAGTTAGATGTCCCTAGAGCCCTAGAGCCCCATCCTTTTCTCTGTCACGGCTCTTACTAAGTGAATTGTAATTGTCTGCTTGCTTATCTGTCTTCTTTGCTAGACTGAGCTACTTAAAGTGTATGTGCTTTTCTTCTCTCTAACTGAAGTACTTATTACAATGTCTGTCAATGGTAGCTGCTCATAAATGTTAATTCAAAGATTAAATATATTTAAAATAGCCTTAAATTAACAAACACAACAACCTTGTCTCTGGCTTCTCCCTTACAAAAGGATATTAGAAAAATTAGCCTCCTAGATAAACTCAGATATATTCAAAAGGAGGTACTCTTTATTTAAAAGACATTTTACTCTTTTTCTTTTCTCATTTTTGTAAAGGAAGTGAATTTTAGTAAGTGTCAAAAGAATGTGTAAGCTCACCACAGGTTACAATATCATCATAACACTGTCACAAAAGAATTCACACCTATAGATGAGCTAGTTGAAGAATAGTTAAGTTTTGGAAGGTTAGAGAAAAGGATTCTTAAATGTCACATCCATTCTATAAAACTGACTACCCTTGGCATCATTCTTTTAATCTGCTTGGGTTTGAGAATAGCTCAGGGCATTTAAAATAAAGACAGCAACATCAGTCAGGGCATTAACATGCAAAATTTTGTCACTTCTCAGAGGCCTCAGAAGGTGATAGGTTTAGGTAAGAAGACACTCAACATTGGCTGGCAGTTTGTCAATGCTTTCATATTTTATTTAAATGGTATCTGTATTTTAAAAGGTTGTAGTTTGCTTTAAAATGTGAACCTGTCTTCTTCCACCTCATGATTTTTATTTCTTAGGACATTTAAAAACAAGAACAAAAGTCTTTCCTCTAGCAGGTGAGAAGCTCTTGCTTCTCACACACAAATGAGCTCAGTCCATTTCCACTTTGTTTCTTTCTACAATACACTTGGCTTTCATATAAAGCCAAGAATGTTAAAGCTATAAGCAGCCTTAGGGGTCATCTGGTTCAACTCCATTTGAAAGATGGAGAAAATGAGTCTCAGAGAAAGGAAAATGATTTTGTGGCAAAACATGGAATATAACTTGACTCTCATAATTGCTGGACTAGTCCTCCTTCCAATTCATCTAGCCATTTCAAAGGTGGGCCAGAGGCATGTAGAACCAAATTTGTGTGTGTGTGTGTTTTCTTATTTTTGTGAGAGCACTAATTTCATTAATTCTTTTACTCATTCAACAAATATTTTTAGCATCTAATATGTGGCAGACCTTGAGGATACAGTTAGTGACCAAGGTACACAAAATTCTGCTGTCATAGACCCGACATTATTGTGGGGAAGACAGGCCATAAGCAGTCAGATGATTCTGCTTATAAGTGAATTATACTTGTATTTGGGGTTCATTCTTTCTAACACTCTATTGGTGCCTCCACTATCTTCATTGTTCCCCTCTTTAATTTTTTCCCTTTTTTTCTCTAGTGAGAATGGCAAGAGAGAAGGAAGAGAGTCCTTTTAATTCCTCTTTCTCCGCACTTTAAGCTCAGGGTGAAGTTTTAAATTTAATGTTAAAGTTAGGTTCAGTATCAATGTAACACTAGAGTGAAGATGTTAGTATTTTTCATCAACACTGCAGTAATGGGCTGGCTCAGCTGTCAGTTTGCTTGTGAGATGACAATGAGGTACTAGATAGGACAGTGTACTATTACCTTGTAATTTATCTGTTTTTAAAAATACAATTTTAGTTGTGCTGCACCCCACTGTACTGGCTGTTTGACAGGTGTGCTATTTTATTAACAGAACAAAAAGAAGAATACATGGTACATTTTTAACTATCAGATCCAGGTTTTTCTGTTCCTAAGTTTGTGGATGATTTGTTCAGGGTTGTTCAGAGACAGAAACACTTAGGTTTTGTTTTTACCTAACACTGAATGTTGTCACAGTTTTGCTTACATGTGGGCTGTTGTCCATATGCACTGAATGAGGGGACCTACTTCCCTATCTTCTCCTTTCCTATTTGAAATGCCACCATTGTGATTAATTTCTCTGAGTTAGTCATTTGCTCACACAAAATATAAAGAGTTTAGGATGGACTAATCTCTCAAGTCCTTAACATTTGTGTATGCATTCACTTACCGGATTATTTCTTCCTTGAACCAAAGCATGGCAAAAAATGAGAGGTGGAGTTGGCCATAAACAAATGAGGTAGGAAGATGAGAAAATTTGACTCAGTTCCCCAGAGCCATCCCCAAATATCATCTCCAATGGTGTTTTATTGATTTATTTTTATTCTTACTGTTGCAAATGACTGTGGGAGGCTTATGTTTATACTTTATTTACTAAGGTTGATAGATTCTAAGACTGGGCATGCTTTAATCAAGAAGGATAGGTGAATTACTACTAGCTGTCACTGAAATTTTAAAGGATTGTTCTCAAGCCTAGTAGGTAGAGAACAAATATCTGGCTTTGGTACAAGGCAGCTCTCTGCATCTGATTAATTGGTAGGACATGTGAAGATTTAAAAATTGTTCTCTCTATTGATCTCCCAGCCTTGCTGTGTTTCCAAGGCAGTTGGTGCTGGAATTGTGGAAAGATAAAGCAGACAACTTAACTTCAGGTATTTAAATTCCACATTTAAAAGTATTTTACATAATCAAAAGGAAAAATGTACCTGTAGACAGACCATTCATCTTCAAGTATTAAACAGTCTTATTCTAGTGAAAATGAAGGAAGTTTTTGGAAAATATTACTTAACAGCACACTTTGAAATAGAAGCAGTTCTTTATTTCAGAAAAGGAAATGAAGGTTAAAAAGTTGCTTAAAAATAAATAATAAATAGTTTAGGATCAACCAAAAAAAACATTATTTAATAACAACAGAGGATAAAAGTTAGAATGCAATTATCAACACTTGCAATATAATTTAAAACAGGTTTTAGGCCCCAAATGCTGAAAGGTGGGTTCTATACATCAAAGAGCCCATGTAAGTTTACATAAAAACAAAACACCAATTAAATAACTCATGGTCTTATCTAAGGCCCATCAAATAGATAAAACTGGAACATCTTTGGATACAAACTAATTTTAAAAAATTTAAATAATTTTTTATCATTCAATTACAGTTGACATACAATATTATATTAATTTCAAGTGTACAACATAGTGATTTGACATTTATATAACTTATGAAGTGGTCACCCCCATCTAATACCATATACAGTTATTACCATATTATTGACCATATTCCCTATGCTGTATTTTATAACCACAGACTATTTTGTAAATATCAATTTGTACCTCTTAATAACCCGCTTCACTCATTCCTCCAATCCTCTTCCTATCTGCAACCATGAAAATATTATCTGTATTTATGACTTGGTTCATTTATTTCACTTTTTAGATGCCACACGTAAGTAAAATCATAGGATATTTGTCCTTGATTTATTTCACTCAGCATAATACCGACTAGGTCCATCCAAGTTATTGCAGATGGCAAGATTTCATTATTTTTGTTGTTGCTGAGTAATATTCCATTTTATATATGTGCCACTTCTTTATCCAATCATCTATTCATGGACACTTAGGCTGCTTTTATATCTTGGCTACTGTCAATAATACTGCTATGATTATAAGGATGTACATGTCTCTTCAAAGTAGTGTTTTGGGTTTCTTCAGGTAAATCCTCAGAAGTGGAAATACTGGGTCCTTCTTTGTCTCTTATTGTAGCCTTTGTTCTAAAATCCATTTTGCATCATATGAGTATTGCTACTCCAGCTTTTTGTTGTTGTTTCCAGTTTCATAAAAAATGTCTTTTTCCATCACTTTATTTTCATTCTCTGTGTATCTTTCTATCTCAAGTGAGTCTCATGTAGGCAACATATATAAGGGTCTTGTTTCTTATCCATTCAGCCACCCCGTGCCTTTTGATTGGAGCATTTAATCCATTTGTATTGAAAGTAATTGTCAATAGATATGTAGTTATTGTCATTTCATTATTCATATTTTAATTTTTTTCTTTTTCACAAAATCTCTTTAACAGTTTTTATTTTTAATATTGGTTTGGTGGTAATGAACTCCTTTAGCTTTTTCTTATGATCTGGGTAGCTTTTTATCTGTCTTTCAATTCTAAATGAAAGCTTTGCTTGGTAAAGTAATCCTGGTTGTAGGTCCTCGCTTTCCATCACTTTGAATCCCTTCTGTCCTACAAAGTTTCTGTTGAGAAATCAGCTGGCAGTCTTATGGGAGCCCCCTTGCAGGTAACTAACAACCTTACTCTTGATGCTTTTAAGATTCTCTTTTTATCTTCAACCTTTGAATTTTAATTAGGATGTGTCTTGGTGTGGGTCTCTCTGAGTTCATCCAGTTTGGGACTCTGTGCTTCCTAAGCTTGTATGTCTATTTCCTTTGCTAGGATAGGGAAGTTTTCAGTCATTATTTATTCAAATAGGCTTTTAAATCCTTGCTTTCTCTCTTCTCCTCTGGTCCCTTATGATGCAAGTGCTGTTATACCTGATATTTTCCCAGAGGCTGGTTAAACTATTCTCATTTTTTGAATTTTCTTTTCTATTCTGATGGGGTATCTTCTGCTACCTTATCTTCCAAATTGCTAGTTCAGTCCTCTGCTTCATCTAGTCTCCTGTTGATCCCCTATAATTATTCTTCATTTCAGTTATTGTATTCTTTATTTCTGACTGGTTCTGTTTTGTGTTTTCTGTCTTCATTTTTATGGTTCCTATCTCTTTGTTGAAGTTCTCACTGAGATCATTGAGCATCCTTATAACCAATGTTTTGAACTCTGCATCTGGAAGGTTGCTTGTCTCCATTTCGTTTAGTTCTTTTTCTGGAGTTTTGTTCTGTTCTTTCATTTGGAATATATTTCTTTGTCTCTCCATTTTGGCTGCCTCCCTGTGTTTGTTTCTACATATTAGAGCTGTTATGTCTCCCGATCTTAGTAGAGTGCCTTTATGTAATAGGTGTCCTATGAGGTCCAGTGGTGCAGTCAGTCTCCCTGGTCACCTGAGTCAGGTGCTCCAGATGTTTTCCTTGTGTAGGTTGTGTGTGCCCTCTTGCTGTAGTTGAGCTTGATTACTCTTGGCATGTTAGTATGAGGGATTGACCCTCAGGCTGATTGGTTGTGAGGACTGACCATGACTACAGTGGAGGAGCTATTGTGCAGGGGTTGTGTCTATAAGGCAGGATTTGTTTTGGCAGGGCTCTGGTATCTGCCAAGTCTGTGTTTTGGGTGTGTCTTTTGTGGAAGTGGTTGAAGGTGCTCTGGTGTGGTCTGAAGTTGGCCACTGTATTTGTTGGTCTGGGGCTTCTTGGAGGGGTAGGGGTGCAGGCCAAGGTCAGCCACTGCTTGTGCCCTACCCGTGGACACTTGGTATTAGGTATAATACAAGGTGATTCGGAGATGATTGCCACTTGTGCTGGTCTTGGAGGTGCTTCAGAGAGGCTAAGCTGCAAACAGAGGCTGGTTGCTGCTAGTGCCAGGCTTAGGACTGCTTAACAAGAGGTATGGGGCTGCTTAACAAGAGGTGCTGAGGCCAGGTGCTGCTTGTTTGGAGTTTGTGAATCTTGGAGAGGTTTTAGGAAAGTCCACAGCATAAGCCAAGACAGGTCATTTGTATAGAAAAGCCACTAGAAGTGGCTTGGGTGGCCTGAAAGTTGGGTAAGGAGGGGTCTCAGGGAATCACCAGGGCAGAGTGAGTGAATGGTGTTAGCCAAGCTGTTGGAAGCTCAGACATGGTGGCTGCCTGTATCTGTACCCTGAGAGATAGGAGAACTGAACAAAGAAATAATAGCTTCTGCCAGCACTTCTGTCTGGAAGAAAGTAGCCCCTCTAGCCCCTGTTCTAAAGCTAGACAATTTTGTTCCTCCCTGTATGTCCCTGACACCTTTTGAGGTACTGCCCCAGTGCTGGAGCTTATAGCGAGTGAGTCTGTCAGTGAGTAAGTCCATGTGTGGTCATTTTAAGAGGTACGCCTGTTACTCCAGCTGCCTCCGTGTCAGCTGCAATCTCCCATGGGTTTTACAGCCAGAAGTTATGGGGACTTCTCTTCCCAGCACTATAATCCTGGGTTGGAAAGTCTTGTGTGGGGCTAGGATTCCTTCACTCCTCACAAGGGAACTATGCAACTGAGATATTTCTCCTAATTTTTAACTGCCACACATGGCTTGGGACCAGCTTGTTTCATGTCTCTGCTCCTCTTGCCAGTCTCAACATGGCTTACTCTGTACATCCTTAATTATAGATCTTATGTTCAGCAAGACTTTAGGTGATTCTCAATGACGGTTGTTCTGTACTTTAGTTGTAAATTGAGGTGGTCGTGGGAGGAGGCGAGCACAGTATTTACCTACTCCACTGTCATAGACTGATTTTTGAATCTCAACCAGCAGTTTAGGGTCTTGGACAAGAAAGGAGAAAAAAAATTAGTATTTGCTCAAGGAGACTAGAAGGCAAGGGGGAGAAGGAGGGAGAGAAGGAACTTGCTCCAAGTCCTTTGTTCACTTACTACTTTTGATTCGGTAGGGGCCTCCTGGCTATGCTGTGTAGTGCACACTGGTATTACTGATAGTTTCTGTGTTTTGGTCTTAGAGCTTTTGATCCTTTCTTGCTCTTGCAGTGCTTTTCTGTCCCCCATTAAGTCCATGTATAACTTTGCCTCTATCATTAACCCATTTGGGAACTAGTTAAGCTAAGTCTGTCATCTCTGGTGGCTTCCGGGAAAACTGCAAGAACTGAAGTATTACCAAGCATTTGTCTGTGTTTGCTTTGGTAGTACAGCCCCAATCTTGCAAGCAACTTCTTCCAATTGTCCTCCCCTTTCCACATGAACCCTGTGTTGTGGGGGGTAGGGCAGGGAGGGGATAGAATCCTGTGGCAATAACCAAGCTGCTAAATTGCTGAGCTGGTTTTAATTGAAGTGTGAGAAGGAGGTTTTAAGGTAGATAGACAACATCCTGTTGTTCGGGTACTCCTCTCTCTTTTTTGCACATCTGGCTGAACTAGGAGTCAGGTGTTTGACTTGGGCCTGGTTGCAGCAGCAGCAGCAGCGACAACATCATTTTCCCTATCCCACACCTCATCCCACCCAAAAGCCCACCAGGCCATGGATGCAGTGGCTGTATATCATGGAAAAATCAGCCGGGAGACAGGGGAGAAGCTCCTGCTTGCTACGGGTCTAGACGGAAGCTATTTGCTGAGGGACAGCGAGAGTGTCCCGGGCGTGTACTGCCTGTGTGTGCTGTAAGTATGTTGCAGTGGCTGGGCCCAGGGCATAAAGTGGGTGAGCATGAGCAGTGGGTGTGAGTAACAGAGGCAGGCAATGTGTGAGCTGCAGGAGCTCATAGGGATCTCCTCCACTGCCCACCTGATGGCCCCTTGGGCTTTTTCAGGTCCAGTCCAGAGCCATGTTGGAACATGCTTTGGCTCAAGTCCCTCACTGGTGATTTGCTCCCTGGGCCTCCCACTCTCCATAAAGGCTTCACCAGTACCTTTTGGGGCAGTGAATGCCCATTTGGGTGGGGAAATAGCCTAGAATTTGCCTTTGTTCCGAGAAAGACCCAGGCTCTCAACTTCCGTTTTGACCTCTAGTAGAAGTCAGCAAGATGGTATCATAGGATGGTGGAGTGGCCAGATTAGGGGCTAGCAGCTCCTGACAGAAGAACCCCTCCTGTCCTGCTCTCTTTAAATGAATTTGGAGGTGTCATCCCAAAAGAAGACTGTCATATTCAGGGAAAGGAAGAAGACTAAGAAACTGACTACATTACTTCAAGAATGTAGTACCAGTTAGGTAGGAATTGTGTGTGTATCTGGGGTGGGGGGGTGTGGACAGGACCCTTTCTTAATAAAAGTTATGCCAGATAATAGTTGTAAAGGATATGGAGGGAAAACACCCTCGTTATGAATCAGTTTTCCCTTTACCTAGGCATGTCTTCATCTAATGTCCCATTTTTAATCAAATGAACTTTATCTTTGCTCCAGAGCTCCAGAATCAGGCAGATCTGAGACTTAATCCTAGTCCAATGCTAGGTTTGTGAGCACAGCAAGTTAATCTCCTAGTCCTTTAGTTTTCTTATCCATAAAATGGGTATAATATTACTATCTACCTCATAGCATTGTGAAGATTAAATGCTATAATGCAGCTAAAACATTAAGTACTAGACCTGAGACATAGTAATGTTCAGTAAATGTAAACTATTGTTATTATATTCCCTTTTCCAGTCAATTTCTTTCAGTACTCACGGAACATTGCTTAAAAAGTAACTATTTCAGTTACTTTTTGTCAGTTGGATAAAAACACCCATGGAAACACCAGCTATGCATAGTAGGCTCTAGACAGAAACAAAATGAGAGAAAATGCTTGGTAGTAATTTTGATACGTAATGATGTACTGCAAGGTTTTGAAGTACCTTCTGGGTCAGTAAAGGAAGATTATACTAAGGGTGGTGATAGAGCATTTTCATTGTTTTTGTTTTAAATGTTTAAGCCATGTTTGTGATGACTTTCAGGCCATACTAAATACATTTATTATAAAGGGAAATACATGGAAGGTATTGAATCTCTTGGGCTCAGATCTTTATGTTTTGCTTATATTATTATTTTTCCCAAGCAGAAACTGGGAAAGGTCAATGAAAACCAAGTAGAATTCTTAGGTCTTGTTCTTATCAAAAGAAGATGGAGCAGTGAGTGGGCCATGAACAGGGTTCTTTAGAGAAGCTGACAAAAAAGGACCCCTTAAACTAGATGTAAAAAATAAGGTACAAAAAAAAAAAGCCTGGGCAGGGGAGGGAGAGCACAGGACTGTGTGTGACAATATGTACCTAAGGCTTCACCCACACTGGCCTCTTCATTATTTCTCAAGCTTCCCAAGCATGCTCCCCACTTAGGGTCTTTGCCCTTATTGTTCCTTCTGCCTCTTCCCTCAGAGAGGACTTCCTTGACCACCTTATCTAAAGTAAGTGCCCTTTCCTCATGCCTATTATACTTTATTTTTCGTCAAGGAGCTTTAAACTATCTGACATTGCTTTTTATAAGAGTTTTTCAACCTTTTTAAGCCAAGGGTCCCTTTTGATAAACATAAACCTTTCATTCCCCCATTTCAGTACCTTGCCATAGTAACAAGATTACATTTTATTTTTAAATAAGCTATGTATTAATTTCAAACCAAAATGCATATGCTTATGATGTGCAGTCGGAATAACAATGTAAATAGTGTCATATACAGATGACCAAGAAGGTATGGTAAACAAACATGCACTGATTGTATGTTTGCTCAGAATAGTTTCTCATTCTATCTTTTGTTTACTCTCATTATCCAAGAAGGTTCGGTTGAGCTTTGGTTTCCGTATTTTTATTGTAGAAAGAACACATTGGATATGCCTTCAAACTGTAAACTATACTTTCAAACTATGCTTGCTCCTTTCTCCAGTTCTTAACACCCAGTAATGGCCTTTAGGTACAGCCTTTTCCTTTGTTCGGATTTAGAAAACTGAATCTCATAAAGTACTAAAGAAGCTTTTCATTTGTAGGATTGCTCACCCTTATTTAAAGTGAGAAGTTGTTCTTCTATTTTCAATAAGTAAATCTAGATTTTTGTATAATAAGCCTATTAAAAATAGTTCCTAATATCTATTCATATTATAGAAAATTTGAAAATGTATAATAGATAATGAAAATGAGGGAAACACTATTTATAATTTTATAAACTAAAGACAATTATTATAGAAAATTAAGTAGATTTTCTTCTATATATTAATTTAAAAATTGCTTTATAAACACACATGCTCTTTTACAATATTGTATTCTGATGTGTTTTCTACTTAACATGAAAAAACCCATTCATATATAATGTCCTTATGAATCATTTTTAAACATTATTTTTAGTGGCTGCATGATAGTCCAGCCAGCGAATGTACATTTTCCTTAACCAGTCATCTATTTTTAGACATTTGAATAATACCATTTTTTGCTATTATAAATTCCATAATGGTTCATATTTCAGTCCATAAATGTTTCTTTGTATTTGTGATTACTTCTTTATAATGAATTTTAAAGATGTGCAATTTCTAGGTCAGAAAGCATCAGCAGCTTAGGATTGTTTATGTATACATGATCATGAAATATTTTTTACCATTTCCTATAAATGGTTCTTCCAATTTATATACATGCTCACCAGTAATGCGTGAGAGTGTCTGTTTCACTGAACGAGAAATGAGTATTCCTGTTTTAAAAAAATTCTCCTTGAAATTTGGTGTCTCGGTGTTTCATAGTGATTAACTGTCTTTTAGTATATGTGCTGCTGAAGCAAGCACTTAATTGTCTTTTATGTGGTTGGTAAGCTGTTGTAGTTCCTCATTTATGAATTGGTTCTTTGTGTACTTTGCCAATTTAACCATTTGTATCTTGCTGTTTTTCTTAATACATTATGGGTTTTTATGTACTAATCCTTGACTTGCTGCAAATATCTTTTCTCATTTTGGTGTTTGCCATTACTTTTCTTTGACACACAAAAAAGTTAATATTTTTAGTAGTCAAATCCGTCACTCATTTTTTTGTGTTTGATTTCTTTCTTTGCTTCCCAGCTTAGAAAGTTTTTTCTCCTCTAGAGATGTCATAAAACTTTATTCAGTTTTTCTTTAAATTGACTGATGGTTTGGTGAGTTTATATTTAACTCTTTAATTCCATTTGGAATTTTATTTTAATGTGGAAAAGAATCTAATTTGCTTTTGTTTTGAAATAGCTAACAATTGTTCCAGTATAATTTATAAATAGAACTTCCTTTCCCCATTGATTTATTAGCCTCTTTTACCATGTATTACATTCTTACATATAACAGTTATTGTTTTGCAACTATCTATTTGACTCAATTGACCTATTTATTCTTGTATTACCAGCAGTATAGTATTGTGGAGGCAGAAATATAAATTTTCCTTTTACCCTTGTAAGTTCTTCTAGTTGGACTATCAATGAAATTAACATGAGCCAGATTGACAGGAGAAAATAACCGAATTCATTATGTATGTACATATGGTATTCCATAAGAGTATGAGACCTGAGGACACAGTGGGCAGCTGAAGTTCATATCCCATTCTGGACTAAGGAGAAGGAAGCAGTGGTCTGGAACTTCAAAGGGAAAGTAGGCAATTTACAGGTAGATGAGATATAACAAAGACTTGGTAAACAATTTTTTGCCTGACCACCCAGAAACAAAGGGACATACAGATAAATATCTAACAAACAGACTAGCTTGTATCCTCCCTGTCTGCCACAATTGATTCATATGTGTTAAGGTGCATATGCTACGGTCCCCTTCCTGAAGCAGGTATTTTTCTACCTAAATTTCTTTAGGCAGGTAAAGGGGAGGTTAAAAAGCAAACAAATTGTTCTTGAGTTGGTTAGATTTTATTTTCAGCTTGAATTAATCTGCATGCCAGAGTGGCATAATCTGGGAAGACTCATTCTGAACATCTACAGTATCATAATGTTTTAATACATTTAAAAATTATTTGCTATTATTATCTTTGGGTTCTTCAAGATAAAATCTAGAATATTTTTTTTAATTTAAAAAATCACCTCATTAATAAACTCATTAATAAATTAAGGAGGAATTGTCATCTTTAAATAATTTAGTCTTCTCATCAAAAACTTAATATGTTTTTTCATTTATTAGTTTTTCACTTACATTTTGTAGTTTTCTTCCTATAAATCTTGCACTTTTGCTCAGTTTATAATTAGTTATTGTGTGTATGAATACATCAATTATTTTGCTTCTATCATAAAGGGAATCCTTTTTCACCTTATTTTCTGTTGTGTAGAAAAGCTGTTGATTTTACATGATTTTCTTGTATTCATCTGTTATACTAAATACTCTTATTAATGCAAATAGTTTTTATTTTATTTTATTATTTTTGGTTTTCAAAGTATATCAAGTTTATTTTCACTGAGGTAAATATGAGCTCTTACATTTCTTCCCTTCTCACCTTCAATGTACATAAACATTGGGAAAGTCCTAAATTCCAACTGGGATAATATGATGGTGATAAGAAAAAAAACTAATTTAAAATATTTAAAATAATTAGTTTGAAGAAATAGTTTATTTCCATAGTCAGTACCCTTCTGTACATAGCTGACTTTGTTTGCTACTTATCTGATGAAAGATTTGAAAGAAGAAATCCTCTTATATTATTTAACTTCAAGGACACACAATAAAATCATTTGACATAGATGTCTTTAGATAAAAGGATAATTATCTTTTAGCTCTTTAAAATATAAAAGATGACTGAGAATAAAGTATGTATCAACTAATTTAATTAAAAAATGAGGAAAGTGCCAAAAAGTGAAATCAGACCACCTTCTTACACCATATACAAAAATAAACTCAAAATGGATTGAAGACCTAAATATTAGACCTGAAACCATAAAACTTCTAGAAGAAAATATAGAAAGTAACCTCTCAGACATTATCCTTAGCCAGACCTTCAATGATATATCTTCTCATGTAAGGCAAACAAATGGGACCACATCAGACTAAAAAGTTTTTTTACAGCAAAACAAACAAACAAACAAACAAAAACATCAACAAAATAAGAAGACTTCCCATAGAATAGGAGAAAATATTCACCAATGAAGGATCTGAGAAAGGGTTAATATCCAAAATTTATAACAAACTCATATGACTCAACACCAAAAATACAAACCAACCCAATTAAAAAATGATCAGAGGACCTGAATAGACATTTCTCAAAAGAAAATATACAGATGGCCAATAGACACATGAAAAGATGTTCAACATAACTAATTATTGGAGAAATGCAAATCAAAACCACAATGAGATAGTACCTCACTCCTGTCAGAATGGCTCTCATCAGTAAATTGACGAACAACAAGTGTTGTTGAGGATGTCGAGAAAAGGAAACCCTTTTGCACTGTTAGTGAGACTGCTAATTCATCCAACCACTATGGAAAACAGTATGGAGGTTCCTCAAAAAATTAAATATACACCTACCTTATGAATCAGCAATTCTATTCCTAGATATTTATCCAAAGAAATTCAAAACACTTATTCAAAAAAAATATGTACTACTATGTTTATTGCAGCATGATTCACAATAGCCAAGATATGGAAAACAACCTAAATGCCCATCAATAAAAAATTGGATAAAGAAATTGTGGTACATTTACACAATGGAGTATTACTTGGCCATAAAAAAGAACAAAATCTTACATTTTGCAACAACATGGATGGAACTAGAAGATCTCATGCTAAGTGAAATAAGTCAGACTGAGAAAGACAAATACCATATGATCTCACCTACATGTGTAATCTAAAGAACAGAATAAATGAACAATCAAAATACAAAAAATTTTGGACATAGTTTAGTGAGTGAGAATACAATGCAACACGTAGATGATAAAAAACTGTACACCTGGAACCTATATAATTTTGCTAACCAATATCACCCCCCAATAAATTTAATAAAAAAACAAATAAAAAAATTAAAAAAGAGGGAAGGATCAGTGATAAAATAAAATTTCAGTTTATCAGTTGGAACAGAGAAGAGTGGTGTGGCAAAGAACTTGAAAGAATGAAAAATTATAACTTAACTTACATTTTTTAATACAATTGGATATGCACTTTGGTATTCCCACCAGAATTATTTAGGATTATTTGAGTACAATCCATTAATGGTAGAAAAAGCCTGAAGGCCAGCCTAGGATTAAATTTTCAACATATAAACCACCAAATGGATAATTCACAGGCCAGTAAACCGGTTGCTGACTCTGGTGGACAATATAAAATTGAAGTTGCAAAATTAGTCTGAAGATGTCATTTAGCTTAAGGAAAAGGGATGTCTGGGTTGATCTCTTTTGGGCTCTGCTCACCTGGCCTTTTCCTTTCAGCCCTGCTCCCTCTCCCATCCCCTCAGTGCATACCTTCAGCCTTAAGGCTAAGCAGACTCCCTCTCCTTTTGAGAACTGTGCTTGTGGATTCATATTAAGACCAATTTGTTAATTCATTCCTTCTGATATGAAAGAGAGCCTAGATCTTCCAGCCAGATTCTCTGAGTGTGCATCCAACTTTGGCCCTTAACTAGCTATTTAACCTTGGGCAAGTTACTTAACCTTTCTGTGTCTCAGATTCCTTATCTTTGAAAAGGGAGATGGTGATAATAATAGTACTTACCTCATAGGGTTATTTATGGGGATTATTGAATAAGATAATATTTATAAAATTAACATGTAGTAGGTATTTGTTAATATAAAAATTCTATAAATAATTGCAATACAAAGTTAGATCATCATAGGAGTACATAAAACACTATGTAGCAGTTAAGGAGAAGAGATTATATTTATTGTCATGACTCATCAGAACTGGTCTTACATAATTTTACCATCAAACTTGAAGCTGAGTGACTTTTTTTCAGTTCTGAAAATTCAAATTCACTCTAAAAGAATGAAGATTGGGCTATGGAAAATTCAGAAACCTCTTGAATCAGAATATTGTTTAAATAATGGTGGCTTTGTATAGGATACCATTCCTCTGGATATAAAAGTTCTCAAATATTTGTTAAAAAGTTAGTTTCATTATAATTGTGTCTTGGAGTATGAACATAGCATTAGTTTGTTTAGACATAGCATGGGCACTAGCTTGCTTTATTTGCAAGTCATGAAGGAGTTAGATGTAGCTAAACTTTTTCTATTGTATAGTTATTGAAGTGTTACAAAGACAATAATTGATCTGGTTTTATTTGTTCTAAGCCAAGGTCTGGCCCTAAAACTGACCCCTTGAGAAAATAAATAAGTCAGGTTTCTTTCTTCTTGTCCATTTCTAGCCAGAACACGTTTTAAAGGACTGGGGACCACTTTTGAGGAAAATAAAGGCATATTTTATTATCAGCAGAGACTGAATCAACACATGTTTTGTAATCATTAAAATGCAAAATATTATTTACAAAATTAATTAATGGCAACAATTATTCATTTTCTAGATTTTTTCCATGGTAAAATTTAAATTCCAGGTTTATAACAAGTCTAACAAAATGTTTGATGAAAAAAGTTAAAATTACATTACATTCTTGGTTTGTTTGTATTAATGGAAGGAGTCACAAGAAAGATAATCCTGAGATGTAACAGTTTTTAAAAATGAATATTCTTCTGATTTGTGATTTGCATAACCTATATTTGGAAAGCTTTAAATAGTAATTTTTCTTTTTATTTAAAAATGTTATTAGTCACTTATATAACTTCATAAAAATTAATATGCAGGGATGCATTTATATTAGCTAAAATTTATTTCTAGTTTATATACATACACTGACAGTTTTTAACAGTTGTACTTAGAATGGCCTCTCCCTATGTCCACTTTTTTACATACCATCATTTTATATCAGCATAGTTCATGTGCTAAATATGTTTTTTAAAAATATAAGACCCTAATAACTTTGAATTTTGGTATAATTTTGAAATATGCTTTGTGCTACCATTTCCTTATTTTGAGTAACATTCCTTACTTAGGGATACTGAAGTTAATCTATATTTTTCACTATTGAAATAGAACTACTATGAAAATTTTTGCCAAATAGCTTTTGCCTTTTAATCCCTTGGAGTGTATGAAGATAAGCAAGGTCAATAGGTAAAAAATATGCATGATTTTATAGCTCTTGTTATAGCTTGCCAATTTATTTGCTAGAACACTAATTTTTTAGTGGACAGGGAGAGAGAATGTTTAGTTTGAAAAAATATTTTAGTTAAATTTTATATTATAAAGTTATTGCTTCACAATAAAAGCTACAGAAAACAAAACTATGAAATCTTGTTGGTGGAGAGGGAGTAAATGCTTCAGAAACACTGCTCTATGAAGACTGAAACAATTGAAAAAACTTCTCCTTATATTTAAATAAAATTGCATTCTGAAAGCATTGACTGAGTGACTCTGGGGAAGATAACACAGAAGTGCCCCCTGGGTGAGAGAAAGAAGCCAGCTTGACTTTTGCAGAATTGCCATCAATATTCCCAATGAGATGTGGGTATTCTCTTTTCATTTTAATCACTTTAATGCTCTTGGAGATCCCCTGGAAATCTTGTTAAAATGCAGATTCTGACTCAGCAGTCCTGGAGTGGGGTCCGAGATTCTGCATTTCTAATAAGCTCCCAGGGGATGCCAGTATTATTACCCTGGGAACATAATTTGAATTGCACTGTTTTAGATCTCTTTTACTCATGACACATGACAGCGAGAACTGATTACACGGGATCCTTCCTTGGTCAGTTACTTCAGTGACTTAAAAGTAAAAGAGATAAACTGCTGGCTTATCTGAGGGGTGAAACAATTTTGCTCATTCAGAAATTTGAGGGGTTGGGGAGTAGGAAATTGTTAATATTAAATGGGTTAATCATGAGAAGTTTTATGTGTCACTGACACCAAGTTGTTCAGAGACTGAAGGAGGTAGGGACTTTTGAAGTGGTACTCCGGTTCCTGCTTCTTAACTGAAAGTGAGATAAGATCAGATTCGTTAGGAGACAATATTCAAAACAAACTCATTTATTTTGACTAAATGAGGCTGAATGATAGTAGAAAGATAGACTCATTGTATTTTTTATAGACCCACTGTTTTAGAAAGTGGAAAACCAGTTACGTAGGATGTTGCTTGCATTGTTGCTGAGATTTTTAAATAACACTTTTCCACATCACCTTTAATGATACTGAATTATTGCTATTAATCTCTTCCCATAGGGAAAATAGAACTAAGGGCCTATGCTATTAATATTTCTCTGCTTCTATCTCCATTTTGCTGTGTGACTTTAAGAAAATTATTTCAAGCTTATGTTTCAAGTTCCCATGTTAAAAAATGGAAATCAAAGCTCTTGCCTTGTTCGCTGTAGCCTACTCATTGAAATCAATGAGCTTAGAGGTAGATTTCAGTTGCTTAAAAAATGACTCTAACAATGTAATGTTTTATATTTACTTAGCATATTATACATATGCATATATCATCCTATTTTATATATGATCTAAATATTCATTTCCTGTAATCACACCAGCAATTAAATTGATTATTTTTGTTTGTTTCACAAACTAAATAAACTTGATAAGAGTGTTTTAGATGTTTTCTTTTCCTTTTTTTTTGTCCTTTAGGTGATCAGTACTGATGGATATTGATTAAATATATAATAATTTAATCCATATATTTGAAGACTTAGTTCTAAAGGAGGTTAATGGTAAATGAGGTCAGTTACTTAAGGATGACCCTCTACTTGGAATGCCTTAGAATCATCTGCTCTTTTAATATAAACACACTTACTTTTACCTGAGTTTAGCATGTATTCTAATCAAAATCTATATTAACCCAAATTTGTGCCTAAGAATAACAATTAGAAAATGTCTTAAATAAAACTGTTGATCTAGATTCAGATTCATAATTTGAAATAATTCAGAATAAAGTTTATCTTATTTTTCTATGAAGTAAAAATGTATTAGGCAAATTCAGTAGCATTATCACATATTCTAAAATGTAATACATAATCTATATTTATTATAATGTGGGAATCAAAAGCTAGGACTATAAAGTGAAATAGGCCTGATTCAAATCCATCTTTACTGCTTAATCTCTAGTGTGACTTTGGATACCTAACTTCTCAAAGTTTAAATTTCCTCATGTATAAAATGAATTTCACAATATAAAGCTCATAAGATTGTTGTGGGGTTCCAAAGAGATAATGCATATGCTATAGACTAAATTGTTTTTCTGTCAAATTCATATGTTGAAGCCCTAACTCCCAATGTGACTGTATTTGGAGATAGTATACTTAAGAGGTAATTAAATAAGTTTATAAGGGTGAATTCTTAATCTAAGAGTATTGGCGGTCTTATAAGAAGAACAAAATAGAGATCTCTCTCCATGCATGCACATAAAGAAGAGGTCATGTGAGCATACAGAAAAAAGGTGGCTGCCTACAAGCCAAGAGAAGAAGCATCAAAATGAAATCTATGTTGCGGGCACCTTGATCTTTGAGTTTCGTCCTCCAGAACTGTAAGAAAATAAATTTCTTTTGTGTAAGTCCCCCAGTCTATGGCATTTTGCTATGGAAGTCCCAGCAGACTAATATAGATTTTGGTACCGAGAAATATTGTGCTGCCTGTAACACCTAAAAATGTGGAAGTGGCTTTGGAACTGGGTAACTGGTAGAGGCTAGAGGAGTTTGGAGACGCATGCTAGGAAAGGCGAACATTGCCACGAACACTATGATGGTAGAGATGTGAACATTAAAGATCATTCTGGTGACGTCCCAGATGGAAATAAATAATGTGTTATTGAAAATGAGAGGTCATCCTTGTTATGAATAGTGAAGAACTTAGCTGAATCTTATTCTAGTATTTTGTGGAAGGTAGAACTTGCAAATGGGATATTTAGCAGGGAGATATTTCTAAGTGAAGTGTTAAAGGAGTGGCTTCATTGATTTTGACTGCTTATAGTAAAATGTGAAGAGGGAGATATGAATTCAAGAAAGAATTGTTAAGCAAAAATAAATCAGGATTTAAGATTTGGAAAATTCTCAGCCTACTCATATGGCAAAATGTGGGGGAAAACCAAGGTTGTGGCTCAACAATCATTCCTTAAGGAGATTACCCATGAAATTAACTAGCCATTTTAGCAGAAGCCAGGAATAGAGTTTGAACCAAATCATCGGAGACACTGTCAGTTTGGATCAGAGGGAACAGGACAGGACAATAGGGCAATTTGGCTGCAAACATGCTTTATCTTTCAAGGAAAGTGAGAATTGCCCTGAAGATGATTTAGAGATCATCAGGGAAGCCTCTCCTACCACAGCCCCAGAGTGCCACAGGCCCGATGGGTAAAGTCTGCCTTCACCTAAAATTCCAAAGGTGAGATCAGAGCCCAAAAGAGCTGAGTGGGTGAGCTGCCTCCCACCCAACAGAGGTGTGGGGGGTACCAGTGTTACCCAGTGTCTGGAGGGCAGAGCATCAATCCAAAAAGGATTATTTTCAAGCATTAAGAAATTGGCTTTGAGATTGTGGACTTGCTTGGGACCTGTCTCCCCCTTTTTACTTCTTATTTCTCCATTTTGGAATGGAAATGTTTGTCCTTTGCCTGCCCCACCATTGTATTTTGGAAGCACACAACTTGTCTGATTTCACAAGTTCACAACTAGAGAGAAATTTTGCCTCAGGATTAATTATATCTCAAGTCTCACCCAAATCTGATGATATTTAGATGAAATTTTGGACTTTAGAGTTGTTGCTGGAACAAATTAAGACTTTGGGAACTATTGGGATAGAATGAATGTAATTTGCATGTGAAAAGGATGTGAATTTTTGGGACCCAGGGGTAGAATGCTATGGACTAAATCATGCCC
The DNA here is from genome assembly GCA_004026885.1 of Lyroderma lyra. NCBI lineage: Eukaryota > Metazoa > Chordata > Mammalia > Chiroptera > Megadermatidae > Lyroderma > Lyroderma lyra. The sequence continues at coordinate 19,652 of PVJL010010425.1, read as the reverse complement.
CCCTATTCATATGTTGAAGCCTAATCCCCAATGTGGCTATATTTGAAGATTGGTCTTTAGGATGTATTTAAGATCAAATTATGTCATAATGGTGGTACCCTAATCCAATAAGATTGGTGGTCTTTTAAGAAGAGGAAAAAGAGAGAAATCTCTCTTTATGCATGCTCACAAAGAAAAGGTCACGTGAGCACACAGAAAAAAGGTGGCCATCTACAAGCTAAGAGAAGAGGCTTCAGAATGAAACCTATGTTGTTGGCATCTTTATCTTGGACTTCCAGTCTTCAGAACTGTGAGAAAATAAATTTATTTTGTTTCAACTACCCAGTGTATGGCATTTTGCTATGGCAGCCTCAGAAAACAAATACAACCTATAAAACTCTTGGCATGTAGTAGTAATCAACTATATAGATATACAATATACATACACACTTGAGTGATGAGGGAGAATGTTTGACCCATCTGAAAGGACAAGCTGCTTTTAAGTACTTTAGCAGGACTTCTTTTTAATTCAAATTTATAATAATGTATTATAAAATAACAGTAATAATAATATAGGAATATAGTATTTATTTATAATTAATGTTATTATTACTATTATTTTTTAGTGGGCTTGATAGTACCTTATCCCAGTAAAATGTTTTCACCTTAAGGCTCTATATGTGCTTAAAAATAATAAGACTACACTTTGTTAAATGTATTTAATAATTCATGATTTTACCAATTACAACAGATCTCTAGTTTCTTTCTGTCCAAACTTTCTCTCAACTAGACATATCTTTAGAACTGTGACCTTCTACATTTTTTTAAAAAGAAGATTTACTGGTTAGCCAGATGTAATATGCAAGCAAGTTACATTTCCCAGACTATTCTTACTATGAATGTCATGGTGCCATGTATGTGTCCCAGTATATATTTAACATCCATTGCTCTTTTGGAATTTTTCAGTAATGGAGTTTATTCTTTCACAGGTATCAAGGTTACATTTATACATACCGAGTGTCCCAGACAGAGACAGGTTCTTGGAGTGCTGAGGTATAGCTTTTATTTATTTTTACTTCTGTGGGTATCAGGGAAGTATTTGAAATTTAGGCTGATTTTATAAAAGAGCTGTCAAATCCTGCATTTCCAATATTCTTCAGATTCAAATCACTAAATCTCCAATTCAAAATTGTTCAGGGATTATAAAGAAGACTTTAGAGAGTTTTGGTCCTAGTTCTGTATTCAACCATCTTTGTATGGAGTGGTCTTACATTGGGGGAAAAGATTTTTAAAAATTGAAGCATTGTGTCAAAATTTTAGTGCCTATGCAAAATTTTAGAAAGCATATAAAAATGTGTAAAATAATTGAATAATCAATGATTTACCTAATGGTACTAATATAAATGTTGGTGCTATGGGAGATTAAACAACACAACTCCTGTTTTCTAAAGTCTTATACTATCCTTAGGGAGATACAACATGAATTAAACAGTAATGTGAGAGCCTTTACTCTGCTTTCAAGTGGATCTGAGTTCCGAATCAGGTCATTCCTTCTCCCTGAGAGGTCTATAACCTTGGGCAGGTTACTTAACTTTTTTTTGAACCAGTTTCTTCATGTGTAGAATGAGCCTAAAAATAATCTCTTACTCATAGGGCTCATTTTGAAGATTAAATGAAATACTGCATATACAGAAAGCTCTTGGCCATAGGAGTACATAGTAAGCCCTCAAAAACATGAACTTGCCCAAATTGCTAACAATATGATTGTATATAGTCAAGTGCTACACTATTTACCATAGGAAATCAAAGAAGGGAGGATTTTCCAAGTATTACGGTAATCAGCAATGCTCTATATGGAGGCAGGACTCCCAGCTAAACCATGTGGGAAGGACATAGAAAGGTAGAATGGAGATAGCGAGAACATTGCAGTGGTTTTTAAGCTATGCTTTGCAAAATCCTAAGGTTCTTCTCCCTGGGTGCTTTGGGATTCCTGGGGGATTGCAGAGGCACATGTGCTTTTGGCTTCACAATTTGTCTTTAATCTGAGCAGTTCCCCTTTATTTTGCTTATTAACTGGGGCTCTGAGTAAGATTTCATTAGAAAGATGGGTTTTGATGGCTTTGAAAACATTTGAAAAATCACTGTACCATTGCAAGAAATGCCCATAGAATAAATCGATTTCCATGTATGGGGGTAGTATATCATATATTACCAATGTAGAGGTCTCTACAGGTAAAACTTTTTACCTCAAATGCTTTCTATGATTTTTGACTCCTTAAAACAGTCCATCTTTATGACAGCTGTTTGAAAATATAAATGCTAATATCTACCTCTATTAATAACTCAATCCATATATTTAAGAAATTCTAAAGCCTAGACTTAAAAAAATAAAAGAGCTCTAAGTTTTACAAATTCATCAATAAACTATAAAACACAAACTGCAGACTACAGATATTTTGAACTACTGAGATCAATTAGGGAAAATTTTCAAACAGTGTTGCCTTATATCAGTATAATTAACAATGCAATACTAATTAGAAGTAAAGCAGTACCATTTCTAATCAAAACTATTTATATTTGTTTATTTTTTAAAATTGTATTGCTATAGAGATGACTAAATAATAAATTAAGTCTCATTTATTATGAAAAACACTTGTGTATGATATATACACATATATTTGTGTATAATTTGACCAGAAATGGTTCTTCTCCCTAGAGAAGTAATGTTCAGCTGCTGAAGAATATTTTTTATAAACAAAATCTTAAATTATTAGGGTTTAGCTAACCTTGTCTTTAAACTTGTTTTCTTCCATTTTAAGTATAACTTCATATGCAGATTTTTACATGTTTGTGATCATGTTAAGGAAGAGAGGACTTACTCTCTTATTCTTTTGTCTGGTCTCACTCTGTTTACATAATAATATTGTCATTCTCTCCACCAAGAGAGTAGAAGATTAGCATGTTTTCTCCAAAGAGAAATCAGTTTTGAAAAGCTCTTTAGATTTATTTTTGAAATGCACATTGCATTTTTTTCTATCTGCCAAATTTGTCTTGGTTATATTTTAGTTAAGGTGAATGTTAAAGTAGTGTGTATTTTCAGACATCATATGACCTGACTGGATGAAATTCCTCTAGAGCATATTGAAAACCAGCTGTGATCTAAAACATGTTTCCATGGATAATTAAGAGATGACAATACGGGAAATGTGCATATTTGAATAATACATGAGTTCAGTGATAGGATAAGAATTGTCAGTGGTACAATTTTTCTGGTAAACGTATTTTCAAATTTCAATAAATGACAGATATTTACACAGCTTTTGCAACAATGCTTTAGTTTTCCACACTGCAGGAAAAATCATGGCAGTTTTCCATCCTCTGTGCAAAGATTGTGCTAGAATTCTAGGTAAGTGTGAGATTTGTTTCAAAGAGTGGGAAAAAAAATTGAACCCTGGATCCATTGAATTATGAAAGACAAATATTTTATCAATTCATTTCCTAGTGTATTAACTTTTCTCATGTAACTCAGGCTAAAATTTTGCTAAATTGTTATTTCAGAGAATTCTACATACTATCACCTATCATTTAGCAATATGTGCATTGTCAGAGTATATTGTAAAAACTGTACTAACCTCCTCCTGCTGACTTTAGTGTTTTATGGGCTTTTCTGTATATTTGATCATTAGTAGACTAGTAAATACTAAATAATTTTACTTATTAACCTAATAAAGCACTACAAATGAGGCTGGTCACTTGCCAAAGAAACATACATCCCAAATTCAAATTGTTCTTACACGTTACTATTATTCCTCTCTGTTAGCATGGATAATCAAGTGTTAACTGCATGTAAGTCCCCATTAAAGATGCTTTTGCTGGCAAATGGTTTTATAAGCCACAGCGACAGCTAAAGAGATGTGTCGTTTCAAATCTTTCCACAGTGAAAGAGGACCTCTCTGGTTGGTGACCCTAACTTCACTAAAATTTGATTTGTCTAATATTGATATGAATGGTAATAGAATAGGTCCTAGGATGTAGGGCCAGTTCTGCCTCTGGTCATCTGTGGAACCTTTTTTGTATTTCCATTTTTTAATCTGCCATATAGGAATAATAAAACCAGCCAATAACTGCCAATCTCTGAGGAACTAGTAGGGGCAAGAGATGGGAAAGTGCTTTGAAAATGAAAAAGTCCTATAAGAAAGATATAAGAAGGTATTTTGTGCCTATAAACTACTTTTGCAATTTGGAGATTTTATCTTGGAGTCAAAGAACTGTTTGGACCCCTGAAAGAATGGCTATGTTATTTTTGGATGAGGTAGAGTTCTGGGAAAGGTTTTTGACCTTAGGAGTTGAGGTGAGTGTGAGAGTGTTATTATCACACTATCAGTGAGTGGACGCTAATTTAAAGCTCAAAAGAATGTTTTCTGTGCTTTCAATGGATGATTACCCCAATGAAAGAAATGACTAAGAGTTACTATGGACAGTGTACTATCTTCAGCTTTTAGTCTGATTGGCAGAAGTCTGCATGCCAGCCTTCATATTTTCTTATTAAATGCTAACAAACAGCTCCCACTTTAAAAATCTTCCAAATGGAATAGCTGAAAAACAGATTTCTAAAAATCTAGTTGTTCTGTTGCTCATAGCAATACTGTTTTAGTTTATGTAAAATTATAGTTTTGATCTGATGCCTAAAGCTTGGCTCATAAGCTTTTGCAGGAAATTATTGTTGATTTCAAGCTGTGTCTTTGTGAGAGAATTGATGTCAGGGAAGGAATACATTTTAATAGTCACCTGCAAATAAAGATCTCTTCAAAAACAAACAAATGAATAAAGGTGACCTTATATAGTCTTTCATTTTCATGTCATAGACAAAACCTGTCACAGTGAAGTGTTGACGGAGAGAGTAATTTTGGGGAGGATTTGGATGTTTCCCAAAGGAGGAAAAAAATTAAAGTGAAGGATGAGGCAGGACATATTGTGAGGTGAGTGTTTAAGAGCTAACTAGCCATGCATTGTATGTATCAACAGAGAATTTTAATTTCCTGTGTAGCACTTTATATAGTGGGATTATGACATGGAGGATGCATTGTTTTTCTTGTTGTTGTTGTTCTTTAGGCTTTCTATTAATGACCTGTAGGATCTGTGTTTTTTCTGTGTTTAACTGCATCTTCTCTGTTGATGAATTCATTGTGGGTAATGGCCTGCATACCCTTAGAGGTTCAGGATGTATGATGGGTAGCAGGCAGGAAAGGCAAGGCAATGAGCAAGAGCTTGTACAAACTAATATTGCCCTTGGGAGAACTGAAATGACAGCTCATTATCTCCTTTTTCAGGAAAATTCAACCAAAGTAAGCGATTCTGGAATGTTGTTTTTAATTCTTCCTTATGGTTATTTGAACAAGTTACACAAATGTTACCTCTCTAAGGACCCCTTGCATGCTTTGTAGGCCTTTTTTGTATCATTATGAGGTAAGTGAATAATTTGCTTGGCCTTTTATTTTCCAGACGGCACCTGGGGTACATAAAAGATTTTTCCGGAAAATAAAAAATCTTATTTCAGCATTTCAGAAACCAGATCAAGGTATTGTAATACCTCTACAGTATCCAGTTGAGAAGTCCTCAGCTAGAAGTACACAAGGTACTACAGGTATTGTTTACTGTTAATTTTTTAAAATTTATTTTTAATTATACTTGACCTACAGTATTATATTAGTTTCAGGTATACAACATAGTGATTCAATATTTATATACCTTATGAAGTGATCAACATAATAAGTCTAGTAACTGTCACCATTCATGGTTATTATGGTATTATTATTTATATTCCCTATGCTGTACCTTCCATTCCTGTGACTTATTTTAAAAGTAGAAGTTTCTACTTCTTAATCCCCTTATTTTTTTGTCCACCCTACTGTTAATTGTTGACAGGATTTGGAAACTCAGTGTTATGAGCCAACTTATTCATAAACATATATTTATAGGAATTTCTATAAGAAAAATGCAATGAAAAAGTAGATGAAGGTAGCAAATCAAGTGAGAGAGGACTAGTCACATGCTATGATTTTAATATGCTATACTATAAACTTTTAATAAAACTCTGCAAAAATATAAAAAATTCTATTGGCCCATAGCCTTTAACCTCTCTGGTACCTTCTTGTTCTCCCCAGTCTCTTTTGTCAATACACACATACGTACCATTTCACTTCACTAATTCAAACACAAATAATTTGAAAGATAGTACAACTCAGATAACACCTGGGAATGCTTTACCTTTGTTTAGTAAACTGTATTTTCCCTTAAGGAATGGAAAAGCTAATGTTAGCCTGGCCCATGTGATCCTGATTTCTGAATTTGTGGTGCTTGAATTAATGAAATTTTATTGTAGCAAAAGAAATCAAATTAGTAGACTTTATTATTCCGTAGGCACAAATCATTACATCTCCTGAGGAGAACTACTTTAGTGTATGTGTTAAGCTAATGACCAAATATTAGACAATGTCTACAACTATCAGATGTGTAATTATTTATTTATTGAAAAGAGATCAATTATTTGTTTGGAATAAGAGGATATGCCTGATTGAAATAATAAATATTTATGGTAAAGAAAAATGGGTTGTTATATCATTTTTTTGGCACAGACCCAGGCTCAGGCATAAACTGACAATTAGACTCAAGTGGTAAATTAAATTAATGAATAGTTGTCTTTTATAATAGAAATGGAAATAGAACTTCATTTCACAAATTGGCTAATTGTTCTTTTCTGCTCAGTATTCCATTCTTTATAATTCACTTTTAAATACTAGTTGTTTGAGCTATACCATTGGGTTCTATCTCTGTGAGCTTTTATGCAGTTAGAAATTTTATGATTACCTCAGCCTGTAATTTTAATAGCTTATAAGTTTATCTTTTCTTGATTTTTGTTATTATTTTTCTTTAGGGAGAAGAGAAAATTCTGATGTCTTCCTGAAATCACCATGAAGAAAAATAAAACACCTTGTACTTTGTTTTCAGTAATTTAAATACATGCTAAGTCTTATATATTGTAGATAATACAGTTCAGTGAACTACAAATGCTTTTCTAAAGTTATCATGGTACCATAATGTAAAAGATGAAATGAATTTTGCAGATAATGAGGAGCAGTAAAAATAATTCCACAAGTTATTTTCAGTTATTATATTTATAAATGGGAAGAGATTAAAACATAATGATACTTTATAAAAGATTAATATTAATTATTGCCAAATTAAATAAAAAACAATCCTCAATTTTCCTCAAAACACATTTTTAGTGAAATATCATTTAATAGTATTGAGTTTTAAATGTCTTGCCTGATTATATGGCAGGAAGCTGGTTCATTTTTCTCATCTTTGTCATGTGTGGTTCTACATTAGGCATTATGCTCTCCACTAGCTATGAAGTTGTAGACTCTTTGGGGTATTTTGAAGCTATCCACTGTGCATTAAAACAAGTACTAGATAAAGAGTGAAGAGTTTCTGTTTAATTCTGAAAGCAACCTTTTTGCCTAGTGTTCTAATGTTGGAGAGTAAAATCCACAGGCCAAACTGGAGTTTAAAATTCCCATAGTTTAAAATATGCTCTAAATGTTTTCTACAGTTGATGCTACAGAATTAGAAATTATATTGTGAATCTGATGAAGTAGACTTGACTTTTCATTTACCTCTGTTTGCCCCAATTGTTGCTACTCGATGTAAAACCTCATTTTGAAGGGGAAGCTTCAGCAGCTGCAGTTCCTTTGCTGTGACATAGAAATAGCTGATTTATGAGTCGTCTCCCTATTAGATAGCCCTACAGACCACTGGAAGGAAAGCTTATGGTTACGTTAAATTTTTTTTTAACAATTTCAAGTGATTGCAACCTAAGTGAGAACTAAGATTTTACACAATAATGGAGATTTGTATTTTCTTTTCATATTTTATATTTTCATGACTCTCATGATTTGATTATATGTCAAATTGCTTCAGGGCTCATAGAATTCATTCACTCAACACACACAATAGGCACTGAAGTAGAAAAGTAAAAATACATCTGGTCCCTATGCTTAGGCAGCTCACTGTCTCATTGAACAAGAAAATAGTAACAAGAAAAGACAAAAGAAAATAACAAGTAAAGATAAGAAAATAACAATAAAGCGTGATAAGTACATGGTAAGTGAGATTCCCAATGTGTATATACATCTGTCTTTTAGGTCTTTTAGAGGCAGAGTGAGTCAACACAAATGCTGTAGTCTATGGTCAGAGGAAAAGGCTAAGTTTAATTATAAACCAATAAATTGGAATTCTGGTTTGTACATGAGTGGGTGAGCTTGGTTAATAGTTACTGAACAGCCAAGAGACAGAGCTACTCTCCATGTGCTGTCAAGATGTGATTTCTGAGCATTTAACATGGATGTTACAGAAGTGCAATAATATATTGTGGGCTGTTTACCATTTCTAGAAGTAAAAGGATCACTTTAACTTGTAAAGAAATTTAGAAAGTTAATTTTCAAAATAAAATGCATATGTTTAGATGCTTTTTAGTTATTTGTAGCCTGGGTCTAAATTTTAATAGATGTAACTATTTTTTACTCCAATTTGTTTATTCTGGAATAGTTCTAAACATATGAATTATATTTGAGTATTCCTTTATCCAAGCCTTTTTTGATAAAGCTTTTTTGAATCATCTATGGTCTTTCATATTTTAATAAAGTATTTAAAAGCTTTATTTAATTAATTTCTATAAGAATATTCAGATAGGAGCCATTCATATATTAAACAAAACATTGATGAGGGAGGATCCAAGATGGGAGAAGACAAAGGCTGTGCTTGCCTCTTCCAGTGACCCCTATTACAGCTAAATTATAGAACAATCAACCTGAAGAAACATCTGAAATCTAGTTGAAGAGAAGTTTTATAACTAAGGATATAAAGAAGAAGGCTCATTGAGACTGGCCGGAGTGGCAATTGAGAATTGGGAAGGATGTCGCAGCTGTGGAGGTCCCACTACCTGGAGGACTGAGGGACACCAGCCCCAAGCTGGGTTCCTCAACTTGGAGTACCAGTAATGAGAAGAGGAACCCCCCAAACATCTGGCTGTGAAAAACCATGGAGACTGTGACCAACTGGGTGGCATGGAAGGCTGTGGGAAACCCAAACATTCTCTTAAAGGGCTGTGCATAGACTCACTTGCTTGCAGGCACTTACCCTGGGTTCTGGCAGAGGGACAGTGACTTTGGACTGAGTTATGTGACTTCAAGGCAAAGACTAGAGGGACAGGGTCTGTGTAGAATCCTCTACCCCTGCAGTTGGCAGGCAAAGCCATCTTTCCCATATGTTAAGCACTCCCCATATGGCCAAATGTGAATCTAAATTGACCAGGTGAGCTCTACTCATTGACCCCTGGTGACTCTCAGGGATCTTACACCACCCACCTCACGTACCACATGAGGCTCTATCATTGCCTGAGCCTCACAGGAGCTGGTAGGTAGAAGAAGGCCTCAAAGTGTTCTGGGATTTTGCAAAGCCACCTCAGTTCCAATACTGGTGGGAGCCATTCTTGGTTCCCAGCATGACCTTTCTCATATGCCTCCTGATCTAGCACAGGCAACAACCAACTGCAGATCACTTTGTAGCTCCTACTAGGTAGTGCCCAGCTAATCACAGGCAGTGGCTGATTTGGGCCTGTACTGGAGCTACTCCCAATAGGCCCCAGAACCTACTTACATGTTAGTTGGACTCAGACCACAGTAGAGTGCCATATAATTAGCCTCACAAGCCCCACTCTAAAAGGGCTGTCTCAACAGACACCAGAGCCTACTGGGGCAAATCTCACTCCATGGGGTAAGACCCCCACACAACAGCTCATAAGCTGTGGACAGGGCCAAACTCCAGAACCAGTCAGACTGAGGGTCAATCTAACCCACTGACATGTCAATAGCAATCAAGACTGAACTATAGCAGGACAGTACACACAGTCCACAAAAGGGACACTCCTGGTGTACCTGGCAAAAGTGATCAGGGAGACTGTGCTACTGGGCTCCACAGGGCACCTACTACATAAGGTCACCCGGCCAAGACTGGGAGACATACCAGAGCTACCTACTACATAAAAACAAACACAGAATGGCAGCCAAAATAAGGAAACAAAGAAATATGTCTCAAATAAAACAACAGGAGAAAACTTCAGAATAAGAACCAAACTAAATGGAGGCAAGCAACTTAGGAGATACAGAGTTCCAAACAATGGTTATAAGGATGCCCAATGAACTTAGGGGAAGAATAGATGAACTCAAGTCAAACTTCAACAAAGAGGTAGCAAGCAAAAAATAAATAAATAAATAAATAACATAGAAACTGCAAAAAAGGAACCAGTCAGAAATGTAGATGGCACTGAAATGTGGAATTCATTGGAAGGACTCATCAGCAGATTAAATAAAGCAGAGGATTGAATCAGCAATTTGGAGGAAAAGGTAGTAGAAAACACCCAATCAGAACAGCAAAAAGAAAAAAAAAAGAATAAAAAATGACGATAGATTAAGAGAGCTCTGGGACAACATCAAGCATAAAAACGCTTGCATCATAAGGGTATTAGAAGTAAAAGAGAGAAATCAAGGGATTGAAAACTTATTTAAAGAAATAATGACTGAACATTTTTCTAAACTAGTGACAGAAATAGACATCCAAGTCCAGGAAGCACAGAGAGTCCCAAAAAAGATAAACTCAAAGAGCCCCAAACCAAGACACATTATCATTAAAATGATGAAGGTTAAAAACAAAGAGAGAATCCTAAAAGCAGCAAGAGAAAGGCAAGTTGTTACTTACAAGAGAGATCCCATTAGATTGTCAGCTGATTTCCCAAAAGAAAGTTTGCAGGTAGTAAGGATTGGCACAAAATATTCAAAGGCTTGAAAAGTAAGAACCTACAATCAAAACTACTCTACCCAGCAGGCTGTCATTTAAAATTTAAGGAGAGATAGAGAGCTTCCCAGACAAACAAAAGCTAAAAGAGTTCATGAGCACCAAACCAGTATCACAAGAAATGTTAAAGAGACTTCTTTAAAAAGAAGGGAAAAAAAAGGAACACAAAGATGAATAATAAAATGGCAATAACTATGTATCTGACAATAATCACTTTGAATGTAAATGGATTAGACAATTTTCCATTTAAAAAAAAAAGTGCAGCTTGCTGCCATGTTCATTTAATCTTCCATAAGCATACCTTTCAGGCAGAAGCAAATCTGACTGGTTCTGAATAATAAAATGTAATATAAAAACTGTGCTTGGGGTTATTTCTAAAGCAAAATTGACTCTAATCTAATGTAAGAAAAATGTATATGATGATCAGTATTTAATAATTTTTTTCACATGTAGGAATACTACATTTTCTAGGATTTGATATTTTCAGCAATTGAGAATTACCATATTTTGTAAATGGATATACCACTATTAAAAACAGAATGCAATAAATAGAATTATGTCATTTGTTTCCAAAAACAATTGCTATACTAAAGTGATGTGAAAATAATAATAAAAGTGAGATATTTCCTGGAAAACTTCGTGGGTAAAGTTAGGACTGTAATCTGCAAGTTATCTCTGGGTAAATGAGGTAGCCACAAGCACTGCTTGAGAGTATTCTTGGGGCAAAGGGGGAATGGGTTAAATGCTCCAATCCAAAGACGTATGATACTGAATGGATGAGAAAACAAGACCCATATATACATATACTGCCAATAGGAGACATACTTCTTTGAAAGACACACACCAATAGAAAGTAAAGAAACAGAAAAAGATTCATGTGAATGAAAACAAAAAACAAAAGAAGCTGGGGTAGCAATACTTATGTCAGATACAATAAACATTAGAACACAGACTATAAGAAGAAAGAAAGAGATTATGTAATGATAAAAATATCAATCCAACAAGAGGGTACAACCCTTCTAAATATTAATGCAGTTAACATAGGAACACCTAAATGTATAAATCAAATGTTGACTGACATGAAGGGAGAGTAATATAACCATAGTAGGAAACTTAACAACTTATTGACACCAAAGGACAGATATACCAGACAGAAAATCAACAGAAAAAAGCAGCCTTAAATGTCACAAGAGATCAGATAGATTTAAATAATATTTTTAGAGCATTTTACCCTAGAACAGCATAATATACATTTTTTAAGTGCACATGGAATATTTTTCAAGATAGACTACATATTAGACCACAAAACAAGTATGAATAATTTTAAAAAGATTGAAATCATGCCTAGTGTCTTCTCTGACCACAATGGTATGAAATTATAGGAAAAAAGAAACTGAAAAACACACATATACATAGAGGCTAAATAACATGTTACAAAATAATGAATGGGTGAACAATGAGATCAAAGAAGTAATCAAAATATACCTTGAGGCAAAAGAAAATAAAAATACAATGACTTCAAATCTATGGGACACAGTGAAAGTAGTCCTAAGAGGAAAATTCATAGCAATGCAGGCCTACCTAAAGAAACAAGAAAAATCTTAAATAAACAATCTAACTTTACATATAAGGAACTGAACAAAACAAACAAACAAACCAGCAAACAAAGTCCAAAGTGAGTACAAGGAAGAAAATAATAAAGATCAGAATGGAAATAAACAAAATACAGTCTAAAAAAATACAAAAGATCAATAAAACCAACAGTTTGTTTTTTTTAAAAGATAAACAATATTTGATAAACTTTAACCAGACTAAGATAAAAAGAGAGAGGGCCCCAATAAATAAAAATCAGAAATGAAACAGGAGAAGTGACAATAGAAACCACAGAAATTCAAAAATTATGAGAAAATATTGTGAGCAATTATCTGCCTACAAATTAGGTAATCTGGAACAAATAGGTAAATTTCTAGAAACTTAAAACCTTCCAAGACAGAATCAAGAAGAAACAAAATCTGAAGAGACTGATTATTACTAGAAAAAAAAAAATCAGTAATAAAAAAACTGGCAACAAACAAAAGTCCTTGACCCAGATAGCTTCACATATGAATTTTAACAAACATTCAATGAAAAATTAACACCTATAATTCTCAAACTATTCCAAAATACTCAAGAGGAATAAAAACTTCCAATATTATTTTATGAGGCCACCATTACTCTGATTTCAAAACTAGACAAAGATATTAGAAAAAAAATTATAGGTGATATCTCTGATGAAATAAATGCAAAAATTTTCAACAAAATATTAATAAATCAAATTCAGTGGTACGTTACAAGAATTACACACCATGATCAAAAAGGATTTATTCCTGGGATGCAAGTTTGGTTCAATATCTACAAATCAATTAAGATGATATTTCACATAAAAAATGAAAAATAAAAATTATAGGAACATATCAGTACATGCAGAAAAAGTATTTGACAAATTTAGCATCCATTTATGATGAAAATGTTCATCAAAGTAGAAATAGAAGAAACATACTTCAATATATAAAGGCCACGTACAGCAAACCAACAGTTTACATTATACTCAATGGGGAAAACCTAAAAGCATTCTCCTTTAAATCAGGAGCAAGGCAGGAGTGCACCCTTTTACGACTTTTATTCAATATAGCATTGAAAGTCTTAGCCATATCAGCCAGAAAATAAAAAATAAATAAGAGGCATTCAAGTTGGAAAGAAAGAAAACTGTCATTATTTGCAGAAGACATGATGCTAGATATGAAAATCCTGAAAGATTTCACCAAAAATAAATATTAGAACATATAAATAAATTTAGTGAAGTAGCAGGACACAAAATTAATATTCAGAAATCAGTTACATTTTTATACACCAATAATAAACTATCTGAAAGATAAATTAAGAAAATGATTTCATATTTAATTGCATAAAAAATTAAAATACCTAGGATAAAGTTAACCAAGGAGATACAAGACCTGTACTCAGAAAACTAAGACACTGAAGGAAAGAATTGAAGAAGATACAAATAAATGGCAGCCTATAGTATGTTCATGGATAGAAAGAATTACATTGTTAAAATAGCCATACAGTCCAAAGCAATCTATAAAGTCAAGGTAGTCCCTTTTAAAATACAAAGGACATTTTTCACAGAATAAGAGCAAATAATCTTAAATTTATAGGTAGTCACAAAACAGTCCAAATAGCCACAACCATCTTGAGAAAAAAGAACAAAATTGTATTACATTACCTGATATCAAACTATACAACAAGGCTACAGTAATTAAAATAGCATGGTATTAGCATAAAAACAGACACATAGACAAATGAAACAGAATAGAGAGCCCAGAAATAAGGCCATGCCTATATTGTCATTTAATCTATGACAAAGAAAGCAAGAATGAACAGTGGGAATAAAGACAGTCTATTCAATAAGTAATGTTGGGAAAACTGAATATTAACTAAATGAGGAAAAAGGTTACGAGAAAATAGTCAATGTTAAAGTAATGGAAGCTAAATGATATTTGCTTTGAAAAAAGGTAAAAGACAAGTAAAAGTGAATGAAGTGCATAAAATAAAGTTTGCAGGCTCACTCCATGCTAATTCATTTGTCAAAAAAGAGAAATAATCTGGCCTACCAGAGAAAATTTGTCTTTTAATATTGTTTTATTTTTTTTTCAATAATAAAATTTACCTGTTATTACCACTTTGATAGTCAGAGTTCAATCTGAACAAGTACTCAAAAATTAAAAAAAAAATGAATCTTGCACAAAATTCCTAGGCTTGTGGAACTACTTTCAAAACTTCTTAGAAATGGAAGAATATTGTGATTGGACTTTAGGTACTTTCTGTTTCAGCTATGTTGGCAATCCTAGCCAGCTCTTTTACTCTTGAACAGCCTTTCAGAAACCCACTTATTATTCTGACTATAGTATACATTAGAAGGGCTTATGAACATGTATATAGAGAAAAATAAATAAAGGAAGTTGGTTGACATTCACTAACATTTTCTTAAGAATTTCAGTTCAAGGGTTATTTTATAAACAAGAATCAGAAAATGCAGTTCAAACAAAGATGTGGCTCAATTCTTTACAGCCTAATTGGTTTACTAATTTATCATTGTCATGTTCCTGTGGTTATAGAACTCCCCACAGACTATAGCCTGCCCCCATGTGCTTCAAGTACCAAGAGATTTTGGATGATTCAAACACATCTTTAGGTCTGTGGTTTTCAGAAATTGGAAAATAAATTCAAGAATGCTCATCACTCTGCTGCTAATAAATGGAATAAAAGAGCTCATAGTAATTTAAAGCAGATTAAGTACATTTAGAGAAAAATAAAAACCCCTTGCTCTTTTAGAAAATAGTCTTAATTAAAAAAATAAGTTATCTAATTTGTGTATTTGTATTGACACCTCAAAATAAAGAGACTGGCAGACATACCAGAATATATAATTACTCATAAAATAATTTCATCTTAATTAATTTATTCAGTCAATAAATGTTTACAATGCTTCTTTGTGCCAGAAACTGTGCAACATGCTAGTAACACACTAAGTAAACTTGATTACTCACTTTGAAATCATTACATTGTGCTTTTATAGATAAACTAATTAGTTTAATTTTGATAAGAATAAAAAGAGGCATAAATTATGGTCTTGCTTCAAGAAACATAGTCTAGTTATGTAGATAAAATATATGCAAAAATGTGTAAGTAGTAATAATAATATGCACCATCATGAGGTGATATCAAAATGAGTGTTACTGGCAGAATTGCCCTTGTAAGAGTTCAGAATACCACATATGGTGCCTCAGTGGTATGCAGATTTTTTGAGCTAAAAGCAACCAAGACCCTGATGGCTCAAGAGAAACTTCTTCTCCCCTTATTTCACTATCTACAAAAATTTTAATTAGGGGTCTGGCCCATGATAAGAGTTATCATCAGAAGTGACTTTTTAACCTATCTATTTGGCATGGCAAACTATCATACTTTGCCGTGTATAATATGCACCTTTTTTGCCCAAATTTGTGAGGGAAAAATAAAGATGCACATTATACATGGGTAGTACTAATTTCATATCTATTTAAATGCTTTCAATTCTATTATTTATGCTTATGAGTTAAAAGTGTAACTCTAGAAATCAATAATGATACCCAGATGCAAAATAATACCCTGGAATATGATAATTGGTTTTGTTGAATTTACAACAAACCTGCAATGAAAGAAATTTTGGCCAATGATTCAGCAAAATGAAACACAGAGTAAATTACTCTAACTTGATAAGATAAGGTGATGCCAACTTTATTACCATAGGGTGAAAAGCACAAATTTCTCTTTGTACATTTTAGGTGGGAGCTTGCAGTCTAACTGATATTTTTACAGAAATTATTGGAAAATTCCTTGGAAAATGACAAAATTGTTTATATACACTGCAAGCTTTAAGCTAATACTTATTAAATAAGGTAAAGAGCATGGAAACGGCTTCCAAGAGACACTTTGGACCTCCTCCCACAGAGAACATCATCAGATTGTGGAGGCAACAAGAAGAAAAGCTTCTTCAGATGCCAAGACAGAGGAAGGCAACGTAAGAGAAACCTTTAAAGTGTTTAGAGGTGGAACAGGAAGTGAAGACCTGAATTTTGGAGCAGCGTCAAACTGGGATCTCTGTTTCGACCAAGATAATACAAAAAGAAGGTAAAAGGATTGCATGAGAAATAAGTATTGATAATTTCTCAGAAACACCTAAATAGTGCTTTAACTTTATGAAGAGAGAAGGTTTGAGCATGAGGACATGAATGAAACTTGCTTCCAAACTTCCAGCAGCCTATGAGAATCAAGTTTTGGAATTTCATTCTTATGTTATCAATCTTCAAAAAGACTTAAAATTTTGAGCTGTCCCTAATTGCCAATATGGATGAGGTCTCACATTTGATGTGCCATCTAACAGAACTGTGGATGTCAATGGAGTAAAGGCTGTGGCTGTTAAAACTAGTGGACATTAAAAAATACATTTCACTGTTGTTGTAGACTTTTGTGCAGATGGGGCACAGCTACCACCTTTGATCACCTTAAAAAAAGTTTCTGAAAGAAAAGATTCCAAGTGAAGTTATTGTCTATGTGCATGAAAAAGGATGAATGAATGAAGAAGGCATGAAAATCTCATTTAACAAAGTCTGGTCAAAAAGGCCTGGAGGATTACTTAAAAAACCAGCTTTGGTTGTTTTTGATCACTTCAAAGCCCATGTTACACAAAGTGCAAAACCAATCACAGTGGACTTGAAAACACAACTTGCTGTGATACCTGTTGGGCTAACCAGCCAACTGCAACCTCTTGATGTGTCAGTTAACAAGCCCTTTAAGGCCCTAATGTAGAAAGGGTGAATGTCTTGGATGCAGTCAGCAGCTGGTATTGATTTAATACCCACAGGCAGAATCAAGAAAGCATTTACCACAAGATGGTTTGTCTTTGGACCCTACGATTGTGGAATGATGTCAAGAAAGAAGTCATTGTGAAATCATTTAAAATATACAGCATCAGTAATGCAATGGATGGAACTGAGAATGATGAAATTTATTGGGATGAGGAAAGTGACTCTTCAGATGATAATGTAGAAATTGAAGAAAATAATACTTCGATATTGACAGTGATGAAGAGTTCTTGGCCTTCTATGATGCATAAATATTATAAATTTGTTACTGGTACATAAAATTTCTTGTACTTTGTATCTGTTCTGTGTTTTGTAATTATTTGTTACATAAAATTTTTATACCATAATATCTTAAAAAATGAATGCTAAAATTCCTTTATAATGCAAAAAACAAGTACCTAAATATAAACAAATAAAAACTTGAATTAAAAAATTAAAATGAAAGATTTTTTTCCCTGAAGTTTGGGCCAAAAACATGGGTGCACATTATACACAGGAGTGCATTATACATAGCAAAATATGGTGATAATTACTGAACATGTGCTGTCTTTGCAGTTACTTTCTTAAGCTCCAAGGTGCCTTACTTCATCCCTTGCTCGGAATGTCTAATGTACCTTAATTCTCTTTTCTGCCTCTGAACTGCTCATGCTTGTGAGGCCTCTGACTCTCTCATATATTTGAGGTTTCCATATATATGCATATAATTAAATTTGGTTATTTTCTCTTGTCCAAAATAAGTCAGTAAACAAATAAATAAAGCATTGATGAAGGTCATCTTACTTAACTTATTGGACAAATTCCCTGAAAAAGGTAAGTACTTTTCTGAATTTATTACTGCCAAACTTTTCAGTTAATATGCTTACCCACTATCTTCTTTTGTTGGCTTTTTATTCATCAAGTTGTTTCCCAGCATCCTTGCTATTTCCCAGCACATAATAGCTTGCACCTTTACAGAAAGGTCATATCCTTGCTGTTTGTAAAATACTGTCACGTGACCATATACCTGTAAGATGCTGAGTCAACATAGGAAAATGCTCATATATTTTCAAGTGTGTACCTCTCTTCAGAAAAAATGTATGTCACCAAGCCCACAAGGAACTTGACAATTGATAAAATACTCGTTTATTTCCTCTGAAATTTGTTCTTAAAAGATAAATTCAGTACACATACCAGCTTAGGTAATTTTCAGTTTGGCTGTTATGAGCAGGGAATCTTGGTGGTAGCACTTAGAGTACAGAAAATGCCTCTGATTAAATCTTCTGGTATAAATAAAGGGCTAGATTTAAGATATTTGTGGTAGAAGGGATAGAGGCTTTAAAGTGTGAGAAAAAAAGCTTTAAAATCTGTTAAAATATTTAGACATCAGTTTATGTTTTATTTGATTCACTTTATTGAGTTCAGAATCCAAAGTCTATTAATAATAAAACCCAGATTTGCCCTTGAGCAATTTCAAGGTTACAAAATGCCTAATCTTCCTGTTAGTGGACTATAAAATCAACTTTGTTGCCTCTATTTGCCCTTGCAGTAAATGAGAAACCATTACTTTGCAGTTTGCAGAGGTGAAGTTATACTACCCAGATTAGGCACTTTCAAAATTTGAGATCATGAAACTTGCAGTAAAAGGCTGAATTTTCATCATTAGGTTGTTTGATATTTATTTATTTACTTACTTATTTACTGTTAAATTTATTGGGGTGACATTGCTTAGCAAAAATTACATAGGTTCCAGGTGTACAATTCTACAGTGCATCGTCTATGTGTTGGATTAAGTGTTCACAGCCCCAGTCAGCTCTCTTTCCATCATCATATATTTGACTCACCCTAGTCATTTGAGTCTTTCCTGAGTGCTTCTTTCCACTATTCATTTTTGGCCAATGCATTTGGGTGACCTGCTCTCCTAACTCTCCCCCACCTGTTTTATAATTCTTTATTTTCTTTCTATTGTCAAGAAAGGCATCAACAAGAGAGAGAACTCTTTTTAAGTCATAGCCTAGAGGCATTTAAACTTTCAACAGCTATTACTTTTTTTAATTAAGTGGTCATTTGTGTCAGAGATTCTATCTGTATAAAAAATAAAAATAGAAAGACATCTGCTTGGTATTAGTGCCTTTTTTAATTCTGCACTTACATTTTTAAGATAGCGAGAGTTTATTGTTCCCCATTAACCACTTCTTATATCAGGTGACCAGATTGACTTGAGAATGCAGTTTGGCGCATGAATAAAATGAGACACAGTGTTCATCTGCAATTTTATTTTTTAAAAATGAAATATTCAAAGTACTGTTTTTTTCAAATATCAACACATAATGTTTAACTTTA
>PVJL010010424.1:0-49532 GCA_004026885.1 Lyroderma lyra | reverse complement strand
TTAATTTTTAAAACAGGGACATATGTACTGATTTTTTTCAAGTAAGCATATATACCCAAGGACATCCAGCAGACATAAGAAACTGAGTACTTATATAAGGGACAAGAGTAGAAGTGGGAAGGGGGGAAGTGGAAGGGAAAGCAGACTATAATACAGTATGGAACTTGCACAGACCCATGAGCATCATGCACGATGGACTGAGACTTGTGATTCATTCACCCTTCTGTACTTGAAGCCCTAAAATTAAATAAATATAGTAGCTAATGTTTATTGAATACTTACAATATGCCTGGCTTTGTGGCAAACCTTATTGCCTTCATTTTATAGGTGAGGAAATTGAAGCTTAGGAAATTTAAGCGACTCACCTAAGGTGCTATGCAACTTGTTGGCAGAGCTGGGATTCCCACCCAGGTTACGGTATAAAGCCCACACCATGTCCACTTGTCTCCTATTCACTTCTCTTCAAGGTGATCTGCCTTACTTTGATACAGCCCAAGTGCGGGGTAATATGCTATGCTCAACCTTCTATTTATTCCCCATCAGAATACTTTCATCAGGTTCTCTTAAGAAACCATCAACCCTGAGGGCTGACAAGTACAAGAGGTAATGATGACCTTGGGCAGAGATGGCCAGTCTTGGACTTGGCTGAGTGAAACCACTCAAATAAATAATACATTTTTTAAATGAGTCTGAAAGTTGGGGATGATCATAAGCTGTCCTGTTAAATAGGAGGAGATGGAAAACAGAATCTAGATGAGAAAACTACTTTTTAAAATCTATGCTTCTGAGTAGAAGAATCATCTTTATCCCCATGTTGTCCAAGTTTATCACTTCCTGGTATGAGATAGCACTACGGAGTGACAAGAGAGGTTGAGAATGTGCATGAGTGACTTCAAACAGTCAAATCCTTTCAATTTTCCAAATACTGGCCCATTATAAAATCAGAAATATCAATTATTTCCAATTACTATTTGCATTTATCTGCTCCTAAAAAAAAGATTTGAAAACCACCTACATATGTAAGCTGTTCTCCTTACTTTTGGGAAAGAAACTACCTAAACAATCCTATACAAAGCTTAATGATTTAGAATGGCAATATCCCATCCACCTGAACTCAGGTAGTGCGCAATGAAAACAACAGCCTTGGAGTCTGAGAGAATCAACTCTAGCTCTGCAGTGAGCAAGTAACTCAGCCTCTTAGTAATCTATAAAATGGGGATCATAAAACTTAACTCACAGGGAGTGCCGAGATTGTGAAATGGGATAATGTATGTGGGAC
The DNA here is from genome assembly GCA_004026885.1 of Lyroderma lyra. NCBI lineage: Eukaryota > Metazoa > Chordata > Mammalia > Chiroptera > Megadermatidae > Lyroderma > Lyroderma lyra. The sequence continues at coordinate 48,253 of PVJL010010424.1, read as the reverse complement.
AGTAGCTAGCTAAAATATTTGCAGGTTCAGGAACGCTGACCTCTGTGCTCCCTTGCCCCCTCAGGGACGTCCCATGTACTCTCCCTGTTAAGGAACGTCTTTCCTACTGTATGATTCAAAACCCATTTTCTGTTACTTGAGCCCCAGCAAAGATAAAAGATGTTGGGTTATTATTCTGAACAATGAATTCTCGTGTGTAAGAGAAATTTATTTTATTTATTTGGTTACTTGTTTATTTTCTGTTCCTTCCATAGGGTTCCACCATGAGGACTTGAACCTGGTGTGTCACTCTATCCCCAGCAACTCATCGGGGCCCAGCACTTTTCCATAAAGAAATGTCATTTCAACTCTTTAATCATCTTTCCCAAATGACTTAGCAATTTTGGCAATTATGAAAGCAGAATACTAGTTCAAGACAAAATCGTTATTCTGATGCATTATGATACCAAGAAATAAATTTGATGCTTGCTTACATAGTTCAACTTACTCACTGCTTAGAGTCTAGGTTGTAGACTAATATACTTAATATATAAAGCAAGATATTATAACCATAATCCCAAGAGAAGGCAAATGGAATTTCAAGCAGAATGGCAGGTGATTAAAGTTGATGAAAATAACTGTAGTTTATGGTATATACTACACGCTTACAGAATTACTGGGCAATCAATGATGTTGATAAATCTTTAAAGAAGGAACAGAATAGTGCATGGCTAATTTCCAAGAGCACAATGTAATACTTTTGATTATTTTATTATGAAATAATGAAAAAAGTTTAGAATTTTATTAGTCATTCCAGAGGATGGCTGGCAGGTAAAGTGTTTTCAAATAGAACAAAGCAGATGTAATGTTTAAAGGCATGTATTGCTTTTGTCTTTAAGAGAGGTTTATCTGTTAAGACTGGTGGAAAGAACAGACATAATATAGAAAAGTATAAAAAGAAAGGAGACATTGGATTTTTTAATTGGGAACTCTGAAAGTGGCATCTGAATTATTGAAGATTTTCTGTTCTGTTGTGTATGAAGCATGCTAAATAAATGCTCATTTAAAAGTGTAACTCAGAAAATACTGCAGACAAAGTGGTTATGTCCGGAAAATGCAAATAGACATGTCATTAAGTAGAAACAAGGAGGAACTTTGTAGTCAGTCTTACTGATTTGCTTTACAGATTGAGAATTAGCAAAGCTGCCTGTGCTGCTATGAATTAAATATCTCAACCATACACCACAGTTATTACAAAATTTAGGCTTAATGAAAGACAGAATAGAGAGTACTATAATGAAAGATTTGGAATCCCATGGACATGTATTAGAATCCTACCTGCATGTACACAATTAACCTTCTTCTCAGTTTATCTCTAAAGTGAGGATAATGCCCATGGTAGTTATCTATTGTTGCATAACTAATACCCCAAACAAATCCTGAAACAACAAACATTCATTATACATACAGATTTGGAGGGTCAGGAGTCTAGGTGCAGCTCACCTGGATCTCAGACATCTGACTCAAGGTCTCTCGAGAAGGTGCCGTTAGGATGTCAGCCAGGCCTGGGGTCACATCTGAAGGCTCAGCTTGGGGAGAATTGCTTCCAAGGTCACTCACCTGGTTGGCAGGACGTAGTTCATCTGGAGCTGCTGGACTGAGAACTGTGGTTCCTCACTGGAGCTGGCCAGAGCAAATCCCTCAGTCTACTGCCACAGAGAAGCTCACACCACCTAAGCTGGCCAAGCAAGCAAGAAAGCAAGGAAGGGCCCCCAAGATGGAAATCGAAGCTTTTTATGATCTCATCTCAGAAGTTTCAGCCTTCTGCTTTTGCCATATTCTGTTCATTAAAAATGAGTCACTAAATCCAGCCTGAACTCAAAGGGAGATAATAGAGGCGTGAATACCAGCAGGCAGGGACCAAAACGGAAGTCACCTTAGAGGCTGCCTACCACAGTGCTTTTAATGTAAAGGGTAAGAAATAGAAAAAAGTGCGTATAGTAGGAGCTTAATAAATCACAAATATTAGTGAACCACAATTTCTGGCAAAGAATCCTTGTTTAAAAGAAAAAAATTTGTACCTTCTAAAGAAGGAGGCTGGATAAATCATTAGGTAAGACTCACTTTTACCTAAAGGTATTTCTGTTTGATCGCAATGATGATTGTGCTCAGTTGTATGAGTATTTCAGAGCCAGCTTCAGGTAGTAGAACAGAGATTTCTAAAATGTTTACCTAACACGAGAACAAGAAAATTGTAGAGTAGGGGCAGGTGTCCCCAGCTGCTCAGAAATGAATCCTTAGGGAGATTAGTTATTTTGAAGGTGATGCTTAATAATGACACTTATTTTAAACAGTAGTATTAGTGAAAATAATCAGGTAGGTAAGTGTTGAGACCAGGAGCTGTCACACTTGTATTTTTCAGAAAGAACATTAAGACTCAGTTTGTGGCAAAGGAAGTTCTGTCCTGATGTATAATCCTCTGACCTCTCAGGATCCCACTGAGAGTTTTCTTTCTTTCCCTTAAATTTGGAGATTCTGCACATGATCTAATATGTGTATTTATGACAACACTTCTGTGTTCTGATTATCTGCCAATATGTGTTTCTCCCACTAGAACATAGACTTTTCAAGTGCAGAGTCTTGGCCTTAGTTTTATTTACATCCCCTATCCTGCACACACACAGAAGGCACTCAAGACATGTTTAAGTACACTGCTGAATAGTCCATTTCTACCCCCCTTTTAAAACAATTCAGATTAAGATTTTTAGCACTCATGGTCTAATAGGGCATTAATTTTTAGTATAGGTAAGATTCGGTCATTTTTAAGAACACTAATTTGAAGATCTCATGCTTCTAATTCTTCACAATTTAACTTGAAATAGTTTTGTAGCAAGGTTCCACACAAAACTACTAAGTATACTGAATGTACTGAGTCCTTTGACTCTTCTGCAAAGGAGTCAGTGGTCACAGTGGCTGTATAAGAAAACGATACATTTCTCAAAAAGTGAATATTGAGTCCAGTTGAAGTATGCCAACTGGGAGTGTTCTAAAAAAAATATTCCAGTGAATGTGATCTTTCCAAAATGAAGGAGGAAAAGCATATATAAGTGTTCAAGAATCTGTTGTAATGAATCGAGGGACAGTTTTATATTTCGGCTGAAATAGTTGTTCATTCCTTGTTAAGTTCCTGACTTCCCTGTCAATGAGTTCAGACTTCTTGATGTCATTCCCCATTTGCCAACAGATGCTGCCTTTCAAGCTGGAACAAAGGTTTCTTTCTGGAAAAGGGGCATTGAGTGGTGGCTTTTACACCATTCCCTCGTTCTCTGTGCACATGTCCCTCCTTGATCCTACCTCCTTCATTGTCATTGAACCCGTATCTTCCCTTTCCTTTTCCGTCTAATCTCACTTTCAAACTCTTCTTATTCATTTACCCAATGTTTTTCCTTTTTTCTCTTTACTCCTCAACCATATTCACCATCTGTTCTACTCTATTGTGCACTTTTGTTTTCACTGACTCATTACTGAATCCTTTGTCACTCCTGTCCTGTCCTCAGCTGGCCATCATTTTTCACAATCTGCAAAATCTGTTCTGAAATGAACGTGTGTGTGTGTGTGTGTGTGTGTGTGTGTGTGTGGAGGGGGGAAGGAGGGGAAAAAATTCAGTGTTTTTTTCCAATTTCATACTTCCCCCTTTCAATAATTTGAGCATCAGCTGCTAAGAAAACTACCTCTACCCACCATCACATTCCCAGGCTTTGTTCCAAATGGCATTCATTTAACGAATAGGAGTTAAAGACAGTACACAGAGGGCATCCGAGAACTTAGTAAAATAAACTGGCATGAGAGAAAGGTGTATACTCCTTATGCCCCTGGAGATGAGTCAGCGGGTTAATGTGAGAACACCAAGTAAGAAAGACAGGATGAGCTGACCAGGACCAGGTGCAACTCAGAGGTGGCAAAGCCATCACATTTCTGCTAGAACCAATCTAGAACCAATGAACTTACAGAAACTCCTTTACCAAGAAACATCCCATGTGCCATGGCTAACATTAGTGCCTGGGGGATACACATAAGCAAAGACTCATTTTCAATCTCATTGCTTTAATCATTTTGTCAAAATAACCTGAATACATGTACATAAATACTTGATTTGTTGTAAGAATGTATAGCATAAAAGTCCCTGAGACACAGCCAAGAACAACTTGAAATGTATTCGATTCAATTACTCACCGTACTAATTACCAAGGACTTGGCTCCCTTCTGATATCTAAGGCATGTGACACTCTAAAATATATATAATATATAAAAATGACAAATCAGAGTCTCCCTCTCTGGTACCCGGTTTTCTGCCAGTTCAATACACCTGTGTAGTTAGTCAGTTCTAAACTGTAAGGAAGGCACTGATAATCACAGTGAACACCTTCCAAGCGTTTCCTATGTGCCAGACACAGTACGCATCTAAATCTCCCAACACCACTATAAATTATATATGATTACCTTCAATTAGAAATAAGACCATTAAAACACAAAAGCTTAAGTAATTTGCCCAAGATACGGCAATTAGGAATGTTGCAAAGCTGGTCTAGGAACCCAGGAATATCTGCCTCCAAAATTTTAAAATTTCAATTCTTAGATCCCTTCTAAGAAACCCCTATTGGGTAGGTTCTCAAATTCCATATATCTCTAAAATGAGTCTGGAACAGAGCTGACAAACTATGACCCATGGGCCAAATCTGGGCACCCCATTTATTTAGATATTGTCCCTGGCTGCTTGTGCACTACCACAGTGGCATTGAGTAGTGGCAACAGAGACTATGGCCTGCAAAGCCTGAAATATTTACTCTCTGGCACTTTATAGAAAAAGTATGCCAACCCCTCCTCTAGAGCCTTGAAAATTTAGAGCATCCTGTGACTGTATAGAGCTTTACAATGTACAGAGCACTTTAGTGCATATGGTCACATTTAATCCTTGTTTTGTAGAGGCATTCATGCATTATAAAGGAGGAAGCTAAAACTCAAGGCAGTTTGATTAAGTCCTGCCTGATCAGGGCCACGGGGGCAGAGAGTGGCAGAGCCACATACTCGGATGCTGACTCCAAATTGCAGGCTCTTCGCATAAAACCACCTGTTCTCTCTGACTTAATGCCAGGGAAGGGCTTGGAAGCTGGAAAGGACCTGTGAATAGTGAAAGCAAGTCCCGCTGTTTCCCTGACAGAAATACCACTCCAGGTGCCTTCATGTAATGAGAGTCATCAAGGGCTAAAAATATTAAATTTGTAATAAATGTGAAAGAAAAGTTTAGGCTAGGGGTGTCCAAATCTTTTGCCTTCCTTGGACCACACTGGAAGAAGAGTTGTCTGGAGCCAAATAGCTGATGAGCTAAAAAAAACTCAGTGTTTTAAGAATTTGTGTGGGCCACGTTCAAAGCTGTCCCGGGCTGCAGGTTGGACATGCCTGGTTTATGCCTTAAAGGAAGGGCGTGGCAATCATTGGAAAGGTATTTTGAAATCTATAGGATGCATTTATATGCACTTTTATGTTAATGTGAAATTTTAATCTCAATTTAGATGGATGTGAAAAATAAAATGAGCCATTGCCACATTTCTCTTGTTTTGATGGGATTAGCCTAAAAACAATACTGTTTGTTCCATATCCAAATTTGCAAATAAATAAAAATGCAATTATACCTTCCTCATGCTAAATAAACAGATTTAATATTAATACAAGAGCATTAGTAAAATAACAGTTACTTATTTAACTATATGAGGGCTGTCTGGAAAGTATCCAGCCACGTAATATGAAAAACAGAGGCATTTGTGGTTGGATTTTTTCCAAACAGCCCTTGTATAACCTAACCAAAACAAAAACAAAAAACACTTTTTTTTTCAAAGAAAGCACACGTGTTTCCTGCTAGTCTGCAAATTCAAACTCAATCTAATGGCAATGGTGATATCTGAAATAATGTATTACAGCTTTAGCTATAGGGATTCATTTGAGATAGATGTCCCCTTCCTTTTTATTTCAGATGCACACTGTAACATACCTTGAGATTTCATTTTTAACATAAAAATGGATATGGAGGCACGCTGAAGCACTGTAGGGAAAGGAGAAAACATCTCTCTCTCATTAATTGAGTGACGTGTGTTAGGCATCTTTACCTATTTTGCTTTCCGAAATGCTCACCATTTCGGAGCTGTGAAGTGTTTCCCTCCCCCATTTTACAGGTAAGGGAACCAAGGCTCAGGGTTATTACTAATTTGCCCAAGGTCACACTGCTAGAATTCAAATCTATGCCAGATTATCTTCAAAATCCATACTCTTTCCCACTGTCCCAATACCACCAAAGTCATTGGCTAATACTCCATAAATACTCATTTTAAGAATAGATTTCTTTACTGGATAGCTGATACTTTGTAATTCTGTTCCAACTATAATATTTTAATAAGGAAAATTTACCCACAGATTTTAACTTCTCCTTTTGAGGATAAGAGAAAATTGAAGCACTTGTTAAGATTTTAGTGAGCTTTTCAAGTGAGTCTACAACAAATGCACACATATTAAACTTTATGATTCAGTCAATCATAGTCAAATGCAAAATTACTGTTTACAGAACTCTGTGTAAACAGAATTAATCTTGTACCCTGACCACAATAATTAATCACTGAGGATCCTTATTACAATAAGTCAAGGAGAAAAATAAACTCTTATTTCAGGCTATATATCAACTGGCTTTCTAATAGTAATTCATTTATAGTCTGTATCACTAAGAACACCACTTTAAATATGTTCTGCCAATTGATTTATCAAATCACTATTTACTTGTTGGCAGTGGTTGATTCTGAGAGCCTTAAAGAGAGGGACCTTGTTTTATACATTTTTGTGTCTTTCCTGTGGCACCTCAATCCCTGTGCTTGGCACAGTGTAGGCACCTGGTAACACCTATTGAACATGCTGCCCATTCAACAACTTTTAAAGTTAATGCATATATTTTCAAAGTTGGTCCAATGGCACAGTCCCAAGAGCACTAGAAATGTGAGGATATATGTTAATACGATGACCCTGGGGAGAATTGCAGATTTAGCCTTTAACAAAATACAAAGTACATTGCAGGCACTAATTTAGGAAGGCTGTCCAGAAAGTATCCAGTCATGTAATGTGAAAACTAGAGGCATTTATGGCTGATTTTTTCCAGTCAGCCCTCATAGTTCCATTCCCTAGTAACTAAACATTTAACAAAAAACTGACAGATAGAAACAAAAACTGCCATTAACAGACATGTGAAAATTTTTTCCTTTTGCATGATTCCATAATACAGTACAATTTTCATTCATTGTTCTGCTGACAGGTAATGCAAACACCCTTGGAGGACTGACATTCCAATTTAAATTTCCGGTCCAAAAAAGACACAAAATAAGCGATTTCATGCAAAGTGACACTGTGGCTTCTTTCTCTTCTGTTTCTAAAAAGTCTGGTTTTCTGGGAAGAGGGAGAAGATTCCTTCCACTTTATCTTCACATCTATAATTTTAATATGCTTTTTTAAAAATCCAGGTGATATGAAACTACAGACAGAGAAGAAAAGAGTGAGGAGATGACTTTTCACATTGTAAAGGGATTCTCCATAGGGTTTTATCAGATACTGAACTCCCCCAGGGCGTGAATTTGGGATTTGATTGAAAAACAGCTTTTCAGGAATGTATTTGTGTGAAGTGAGGTACACTTACACATGGGATTTCACTCTTCTCCAAGGGCAATCCAGCACCCTGTTTCCATTCATGGGGCAGGAGAACAAACAGTACTGGTTAAGGAATAGTCAGGGGATTCCTGGACCACCTTCCTCACTGTTTTTGGCAGCTGAGGCTTTGAGGAATCCAACCAAGAGAAGGATCCCCTTGTGGCCACAGTTCTTCCACTATCCTGCAACAAGGTTCTTTCTTGCTGCACACTGGCTCAGTGAAATGTGAGCGGAGGAACAGTGAGTACAAGATTTGGACCCAGCACAGGTCACAAATAAGACCTGTGGCAGAAGAGGAAATTCAGAGTAACCAACTCAACAGCTTCTTCTTGTCATTAAGCTATTTCTTCATACCTGCACTGGTTAGTCACAAGGTGAGGAAGAACCCCCCTTCACCCCTGAACACTGATGCCCATCAATGACAGAGGGAGCCCAACTGTTAGCTGCAGAAAAACAAAAACAAACAAACAAAACCTTGAGAACCAGGGATCCTTCCCACCCAATCTTTGTACTGAATAATGTTAATTGGTAAATCACCATCTTTCCATAGAGTAAAACTGGGTGTTCGAAAAATTTAGTCTCATGATTCAGCTCTCAGGAGATGCACAGCAGAAGATCAAAACGCTGAGGACCTGGCCTCCCTGGGTTACACCCAGGGGACGGTGGCTTCACCGTTCGAACCAGCGAGCCAAGTTGCGTATGATTTGGGGCCGGTCCCCCGCCCTCTGCACAGCCTGACAGGCTCGGCACCAAGGCTCGTCCCAGAAGGAGATGGTGTGCACGGCATAGCTCCGGCGCCAGCTGAAGTAACGGCGGTAGGCAGATGGATTTCGGTCCAGGAAGAGCAGGTAGGCGGCCAGGGAGGAGGCACTAGGGAAGTCGTCCACGTGGATGAAGGCACCGCGGGGCACAAAGCGCTCGTAATTGGCACGATCAGGGCCCAGGACCACCGGAACCGCCCCAGCCAGCAACGCGTTGCGCCAGAGCTTCTCGGTGATATAATCCAGATGCTGCGAGTTCTCGAAAGCCAGGTAGAACTTGTAGCGGGCCACCGTGTGCAGGAGCCCAATGTGAGGCACTGGCCGCCGGTGCCCGCCCCTGCCGAACACGTCCACGGACACGTGCTGGCTCAGCTGGTGGTAGTAGCGGACCCGGGCCTGGCGCTCATCCCAGTTGCTCACCACCCAGGCCACCAGCCCGCGTTTCCGGGCCAGCGTGGGGACCAGGCCTAGCGGCTGGTCGCCGGGATGGGTCCTGGGGTAGAGGTAGCCATAAGGCACAAAGACGTCCGAGTCGGCCCGGTAGGAAAGCGTCCAGTTAAAGAGATTACCAGCCAGATTTCGCAGCCCCGGGGAGTGGGAGGGCGACTCGAAGTTCATCCACACCCAGCGCTGGCCCGGGGGCCTGGGGCCCGAGGCGGCCAGGGCCTCAGCGGCCACCGCCGCAGCTTCTTCCTCGTCGTCCAACACCCGCAGCTCCAACTCCTCCGCCGTGCGCACCCGGACGCCCCAGGGCGGGGGCCAGTCAGGGGGTCCCTTCACGAGGTCTCGGTGGTGGAAAAGCACAGCCTGGGCCTCCCCATAGGCCGCACGGTCAGTAAGCAGGCGGCAACCGCTGATGTTGAAGCGCAGCCAGCAGTCGGGGGGCGTCCTTGCAGCGCCGTCACGCCCCGCGAAGGGCTCCCACCACAGCAGCACGCCCACCGGCCGCGGCGGGGCGTTGGAGGTCCAGGGCAGCGGCGGCAGCTGCCTCCAGCAGGCGTAGGCGATGAGAGCGGTGCACACCAGGCCGGAGGCCACCACCACTGAGCCGGTCCGTGGCAGCCCCCCGGCTCCACGCCGCCCGCAGCGCCGGCGGGCTGCGGGGCCCCATGGCGCCCCCATGGCGCGCGCAGACAGAGCGGCTGCCGGTGGCCGCGCGTCCGCAGGCGTGGAGTAGCGGCGCCCGCTTTCATACTGCCGCTGCGGCTCCAGCCGTCGTTGCCTCTCGCAGCCGACCCTGGACCCGGAGAGGGCGGTCCCGGAATCCCAAGTCCCGCAAGTCCCGCTCCCCTCCCCGCGAGTGCCCACGGGGCGCACCGTCTGGGCGAGGTGAGCGAGTTGGGAAGCCCAGCTGGGCGCCGCCCCGTCCCTCCCCTCCCCTGCGACCCCAGCCCGACCGACCCGGCCAGGCCCCGGGCGTACCCTGCTGCACCTCCGCCCACTTCCCACCTCCTCCATTGCTCCGGGCCTCCCCGGCCACGCCCCACAGGTTCCTCACCCGCTACGCCGGATCCCGCCTCTGGCGGCCCCCGGCCATTCTGCGCGCGCCCACCGCTCTAGTCTTGCCCCCGGGCCCGCCTGGAGCTCCCTCCCGGCTGCGTTCCTGCGCTCAATCGGGGTGGCCCGAACCCGCGCTTCCCAGAGTGAGGGCCCGGCTCACCCCTGGGTGCGTGATGGGGTCGCGAGACACTTCGAAAGCCGCTGCGGCGCGAGGGTAGGCGCAGGCACCGAGGGAGGGCAGGCCGGGGGTGCCCAGCCTCCCGGCAGAACGGAGGATGTTAATCCACTTCCTTTCACAAGGCCCTGCCATGGCCAGCGACGCCTGCCGGAGGGAGGGAGCTGGAGAGGTGCGGGTGACCTTGACCTCGTGACCCATCCAGACTCGCGAGCAGTGCAGTCAGCTCCCCGCAGCGAGGACGACAGAGGCTGTGCATTTTGTGAAACCAAGTTTTGAGGCTAATAATTAAACCCTACTGCCCTAAGAACATTCCCTTTGCCTACCGCCCCAGCAGAGGATAGAGAAGAATAAAACGCTTACTGAGCAATCAAAATACGTTCTTTTCCTTCCTCCTTTGCTCCCACACTGAACACTTATGACTGCCAGCTCATAGCTTTCTTTGCACTGGGGCTAGGAGGACTTATTAAACCGAAGAAGAAGGCCCTTGAGGCTTTTGTCCTCTGGGAACTTCCTGCCTTTTCTGTGAGGTGAATATTTGAATATCACCATTAATTTTACAAAGCATGTCATAAATCACTTAATTTCCACACTTATGAAATTATGCAAAATACCCTAGAGTCTAGACTCTAAACTGATGACTAAGTTTAGGACATAAAGAATAAGGATCACACTGGCCTCTCCAGGTTTACCGATGAGGCAACAATCAAAACATCTATTTCTACAGTCACTTGGGGAATCTTTTCCCCTACAGCTTGAATTTGAATTTCTGGGTTTTGGCCTCATTTATGTTATTAAATTTTTATTCAGCGAAATTCTAAAGAGGCTGTGGATGGGCTGCCGACCTACGGAGAGGAGGCAGTTTTGAGAAAACTTTTAGTAGATCACAGTTGTGCATGGGAGGTGTGGCAGCGCAGTGCCATGATAAGTTACAGGATGCTAGCGAGGAAACAGACTTTCTGGGACTAGGGCCAATCTGCAGGCGTTTTTGATGTTAGGCATACAGAAAACAAACTTGGATTTGCCATTTGGATTTTTCATGGAGAACTTTTTGATTAAAATTCAAGTACTGATTGCAAACGCCCACCTTCCCAGCCCGCAGTAACAGTTGGGGAGCTAGATGGACAGCACAAGGTGCTTCCGCTGTCCCCATCAATCTAGTAACACTGTCTCCTACATACTAAAACCTTTTGTGATGTTTCTATTTTTTTTAATTTCATAGAACCATTTTTAAGCTATTAAGCAAATTGTCATTGAAATAAAAAAATGCCAGTGATTCTCCACTGTTATTTTTAATTAAAAAGAAAAAGCTGTGAAGGCACAAATAACTCTTTTTCATCTATTGGGTTGGCCAAAAAGTCATTGCGTTTTCCATTAAAGAATCACCTTTCATTTACTCACAAAAACACGCAATGACTTTTTGGCCAACCCACTAAAAAAAGGAAAGGACATACTGGCTTTTCATTTTATGCAATTCAAAAATGTATGCATTTATTCACATTCCTCCCCCACTTAGTTAAGTAAGACATCATAGACGAGCCTAACACTGTGCCCAGTAAATGATTGGTGGGCACCCGGTAAATGTTAACCTGCTTGCTTGCTTCTTCTCTCTATCCCCAGTTTTCCTTTAACTCCTCCAGACATTCCAATTAAACCAACTTTTACTGATAGAAAGACTCTGATGACATATCAAGATCCATTGTGTCCACTTAACGCTGGTCAGATAATAGACTGTCCCTATTTTAGTCTTATCTTGGTGTGGTGGGGAGGGCAGACCTAGCAGGAGGGTATGGCTGGACCAATGGATACCAATCATGACTTCTCTACAAACTACAGTCGTGGGCCACCTAAGGATATTTCAGTCAATGATGGCCTGCACATATGACTATTATGTCCCTGTAAGATAATCACAGAGTGGAAAAGTTCCTATTGCCTGGTGACATTGTAGCCATCATAAGGTCAGAGTGTAGCACATTACTCATATTTGTGGTGGTGCTGGTGGTAAACAAACTACTGCACTATCAGTTGTGTGAAAGTATAGCATACGTAATCACGTACACTGCATAATCCTCGATCATAAAGGACTGTGTTACTGGTTTATGGATTTTCTATACAAACTTTCTGTCATTATTATAGAGTATATTCTTTTTACTTATAAAAAGAAATCTTGTAAACAATATGCCGTGTTACAGTAGCAGCAGCCTCACACATCTGGTGTGCACTGCATCTCTTGCTCGCATCATTTCTCTGACGCTCGATTTAGTCTCGTGTTGTTTTGTACAGTAACATGCTGTACAGGGCCTATAGCCTAGGACAGGAGGTTATACTGCCTAGATTTGTGTAAGAACACCCATGATGTTCACACAAGGACAAAATCACCTAATGTCACGTGACTCAGAACTTATCCTTGTTGTTAAGTGGCACATGATGATTCTGGTTGAAGGTCATAGATCTAGATTTATTCAGGAGGGGTGGGCAATGGTTTGTTCTTATTTAAAAAGAATGGAGGGGAAGAGGAAAAGTGTTAAGGGAAAGTAATAATGCCAGGTGTTCTCATTTACTCATTTAACCAGTTGGGCAACTGGGATGAAAAACACTATTTCTACCTTCCAGTATCTGTGAGAAACCCACAGTGGAGGGGGAAGGGATCACAGAAGGCATTGGGTTAGGAATTACGCGGGTTTAGTTTGGCTAAGGAGATGGGGTTTTATCCTGAAGGCTATGGAGATGCCTTGAAAGGTTTTAGCAAAGCAAGGGAGCAAGATAAAGATGAGTATTTTTAAAAGCTTATTGTAAGGGGAGGTGAGTATATGGAAGGGGGCACAAGGTGGGCTTCTTGTATGCTGGCCATGTTTGCTGATATAGGGACTGGTTAATGGGTGTGTGTCCTTGGGGAAATTCATCATGTACTTACATATGTACTTTATGTATGTCTATTATACTTCAGTAAAATGTTTCTAAGAAAACATTATTCTGTCATCAGTAAAGGATGAATTGGGTATTTGGGACTAGGATAAAGGTAAAAGGAACACATCCAATTGGAAAGCTATTGCTGTAATACCAATGTGAAGTCAATGAGGGAGAAGCTATGAGAATGAGGGAGAAAGTTAAAGGAGAATAGAGTCAGAGATACTAGGAAGCCAGTTCCTTGTTCCAGGAAGCCCTCCTGGATGTCCATCTGCACATATGCAAGGCAGGTTACATGCTCCTCCTGTGTGCTTCCATATATACATCTTTCTTTGTCACTCATAACTTCATCCCATGCATAGATCCAGGCACCTAGCAGTATCGATCATCTCAATGAACACTTGTTGAATGAATGCTGTTAATGTATTAATGAAATGATCAGTCAGTATCTGTGTTCCCCCATGGAATGTGTAGGTATCAGGAGAGAGTGGCTCTTTGTGAATGATGGTGACCTTAAGAAAGCCCCTTAAGCTTTCAGTGGAAAATTCTACATATGTATTAACCAGAACCCTGATGACAGGACTCACAAATGCCATCAAATTAAACTGGCTCTCATTGACCCAGCCAGAACCAAAAGCTCATTCTTGAAAGAATCACTGTGGTCAGAGGATGTCTATTTAAACACTCTTCTTGAGCCACTGGGTAGAATCAGCCCATCTAAACCTCAGGAATGAACAGTGGGGGTGTGGGAGGGTAGTTCCCCAAAGGGAAAGATGAAGTGCCATTACCTGAAGAAGAGGGAAAGGATGGTGGGCAGGCAAAAACAACAGAGCCATTTGTAAGGAATTATTTTTCTAAATGAACTCTAAAGCACCTGAGAACTTTAAGCATTCTATGATTCTTTTTAACTTGGTAACATTAAACGCATGATTCTTTGTGTATTTAAAGGCCTCTCCGCTCCCACAGAATATGACACAGAAAGAGCTGGCTTTCAGTTGCAAACATGAAAACAATGAGGTCAGGTGTAAAGAAGGGCTTCTGGAACCTGCAGATGGACAAAGCAGCATAGACGAGCTTCATAAATCACAGCTCATTTTATCAAGCTGAATGAGTAATCAACTCACGATGTGTCCAAGAATGACCCATTCAATTCCAAAATGCTGGGGGCAAGAACCAGGCCAACTTGTGGTTCCTAAAAGTCTAACTCATTCTTTGTTCTTCCCCTGGGAAACAGTTCATTTTAAGCCTGTCCTGGTGCTCCTCACAGAGACATTTGATCTTTCCTAGAGAAGTCCCAAAACACTGTCCCAGAGCCTTTTCTTCCCCCCCAGCACCAAGTTCTGTCAACTTAGGCTCCAGGAGGCTACCCGCAAATGGGTTGCTATTTTGATTGGATCTAAGATTTCTGTGACTTAACATTGACCTCCTGAGTATACTTTCAAATTTTTTCTTGAAGAGAGAAAAGAGTCTCTTCCAGTATTGTGTACTTACTGGGAAATGGGGAGCAGCCAGTGTGTGGGTTGCCCAGGTTAACCCATATGCAAATAGGTGGAGATTGTTTCTTTGGCAGATGAGTATGGAAATGATTGTTAAAAATGATTACGACTTGTGTGAGTTCAACACCACACAATTTATTGTTATTGCCCTATTAAATCCTTGATAGAAAAATAAACCTAACACCAACTTACAAAGTCTTTTCCTTGTATCCAACTGCAAAATCTTGCTGCCCACAAAAGACATTGTTATGAATAGTCAATATGAGAACTTACTATTTTTATTTCAGCGTTTTACCTTTTTTGCATTCATGTTCTTCCTGTATACTTACTTGACTGAATAGGTAATACAAGAATTTCGGATGATCAGAAAAATGTTATGTAGTGAAATTTCGACTAAAGTCAGAAATAAACATGTTAGTATCACACAGTGCAGTGCTTGACACATATGAGGTATTTAATAAATATTTGTGCAATAAATGAATGAATGAATGAATAAACACCACTGTTAATTTTACATTTCATGAGGCACTTTAATTAAATGCTTAAATTTTCTGTACTCATGATGATGCAAAAGACTTTACACGATAAAATAATGACTAAGATAAATAAAATAGTGCCCAAGTGTAGGGTAAAAGTGGTAAATATCCTGAGCAGATTCAACACACTTACCTGTCATGGTCATTTGGACTTTGTGGAAGAGCCAGAAGTCTCACGGTGTGAGAGCCAGTGTATATGGTGGATGAGGACACACTGTAATGTTTTTATTTGACTGAAATTGTCGTACCAGAAGCGATGTCTGACCTGAACTGATTCAGGACACCGAGGCAGCCACGACAGAGTGACTAAAGACACTCAGGAATTAGGACTTCCAGAACTGCTTCAGAAAGTGGCAAGAATGATGAGATTAAGTGTGTTCAAACTGAGGGGAAGTATTTTGCGGGGGATTAATGGCAATGTGTCTTTCACTGTAATAATTTTTTAATTTAAATATTCACCATACTTTTTTAATCACACCCCATAAACCATAGCCCAGAAATCTTGCATGATACATGAGGCTGAAATCACACTGAAAATGCTGGTTATAATAGGATTATTTTCAACCACTTCAGAAAGAACCTTTGGCTTGTATTTATTATTAATAATGTTTAGCACAATTCAACAAACATTTGGTCATGGGAGGAAGAGAAAGACGGGCGAGTAAATAAACACAGCCCAGATGGTCTAACTGCATTGCAGGAACTGCCTCTGTCTGGCAGCACCACGGGACTCCATATAAGGAGGAAAGTTCTTATTTGAGTGAGCTCACTGTTTAGAGACTTACTTTCCTGGATCATCCAAGCAGAGAAATGGCAGCTACTCTGAACGTCAGAGAGGAGAAGTCAGATGTGAAGGAGAGAGGGCGACGCCGCCCGAGGCCCTGTTCACAGAGCTCACCAGTTACCACTTCCACTCCGGAGCGCTGTTCTCCTCTCGGCTGCCCTGATGCTCCCCGGGCCCGTTTCCCCGTCCACCATCTGAGAAAGATTCGTGGGGGTTGTCATTGGAAGACTCTGAGATGGATTGGCTGTGTTCCTTTAAAAAATTAAATACTTGAGTTTTTCTTTACTTTGATATATTATGTGATGACTCTTTTATCATGGACACCCTGTAGAGCTGTTTTAATGTGTTTTCCAAGAAATACAGGACTGAGACTGTCCTATCATGACATCTGCAGAGCTGCATTAGAGGCAGACCTTGTTCGAGCTTGCAAAAGTATAACTTCATGCAATAGTAATTATTGAATGCCAGTCATGTGCCAGGAACGTGAGGTAAACCTGCACAAACACAGGGGCATTACTGTCCTTGTAGGATAGCTGGCTATCCCATTCTAATGACCCCTTTGAATTACAACTTCAGACCAATTCCAGACTTAACGTGTCTAACGGTTTATTTGGAAGCCGTGCTGTTAGGCCATCAGCAACCCTGCCCACTTTTCTCCGGAAGCAACTCTTCCTTGATTGCCTTTGTCACTTCGTCACTTCTTTATTGACCAAGTGCTATTATCAGAGTAGAAAGTTCTTTTTCTTTTAGTATCCTTAGATGTGTATCTTTTATTTATTTTTAATTAAATGTATTGGAATGACATTCATTAATAATTTATATAAATTTCAAGTATACGATTCTATAATACATCATCTGTATTGCACCCCTGTGTGTTCACCACCCAAAGGGACCTATCTTTGCACCTTTCTCATCCCTATTTCCGATTAGTTAGGCAAGGTTGTCAAGAAAGTTTTTCAAGTTAAAGGACAGCAAGTTTCCTTTGAAGGAGGGGGTAGACATGCATCTCTTTACTCCACAATTTCCACTGTCTCTCCTTTAGTTACTGAGACGTGGAATTGTAAACCAGGAGGAAGCCATTTAGCCCACAAATGCTTCAAGCAAGCACTATGATTAAGTCAGATAAAACGAAAGGCGGTTATATTAGTAAGCGTTCTTTGGGTTTTAATTACAGTGACTTATTGGAGGCAGCCTTAGACCAAAAAAAAAGAGGGGGCAGGATGGGGGGCAAAATTTCATATCATTTTAAGTGGCATCAAAAATAAGAGTTTGTTATTTAAGAAATGTCATTACCATTTAACATCAAAAGGGCATCTGAAAAGTACGAAAATAAAGACTGGAAAAGTAACTGACACCGAGTTGTCCAGCATGCTGCCGCCACTGTCTCGGGCATAAGAAGAGGAAAGTCAAGGATTCTGGGGCCAGAAGCAAATAAAATGAAGAAGTAAAGTGAACGAGTAGCAGGCACCTTCAGAAATAAAAAGCATTGTGTTTTATTTCTCATGTCAGAAGGAATGCTTCTGTTGTATTTCATCAAGTATGAAAATGGCTATTGGTTAAAGATTGCTATAGATTTTTATTATTTTCAAGAAGTGTCCTTGTAATCCTGGCTTTCAAAGAGTTTCTATTTTTTAAATGCTTAATAAAAAAAAATAAAGCAGATGCATCATATGACAGAGTAATTTTTTAAATCATCTACATTTGGTGTTTAGATGGTTTCAGTTATTCATTCCTGTAAGTAATCCGGGCATGAAAAGCCCCCGTACCTGAATTCAGTTAGGAAGATGTGATGGGGCAATGAAACACAAAATGTAACCATAAAAGAAATCAGGGCCCAAAAGTGACATAGGGACAGATACCCTAGAAAGGAAGCAGTGCCATGACATTGGTCCTCAGTGGTGCTCGCGCTGGCCAGGCAGAGAGGGCCTGACGAGGAGCTGCCAGCCCAGGCAGCAAGGCTGAGGATAAACGGGGAGAGCTTGTTTACCGGGCAGGAGGCAAGTGGAAGTGAGGCAGGAAATCCCTGAGCATGTTGGTACAGCCGCACTGGAGCTCAAGTGCAAACAGGATGTCATTTCTAAGGGATAAATAAAAATCAGTACTTGCCCACACTGCACTTTCTCTGTGTCATCCTGACATACGTGTAAAAAGGCTGATGGTAAGAATCAACCTTTTTAGAAGGTTAAGATTTTAGATTTGTAAGAAGGGTAAATAAATGCTTTAGCTCAACCCCAGGTGGTTTTTGGTGTTATATTTCTTGACTAATTTCTCCAATTTTAGCCACTGGACTGAAGTAATCAGTGATGAGAGAGTTCCATAAACATGGTTCCAGCTGGAACTGGCTTACATGTAGGATCTCTTCTAGTGTGTATTAACTACATGGAAATTTTTATATTAAATCTGGAAAAGTTTGGATCTTGACTCAAGAGATTATTGACTGTTTCACAGTGTAAATATTTTTAAGTAGGGAAGGGACATGCCCAGTCAACAAATCTTTGTTTTCTGACTTGATTTATTATATTGAAACTGAGAAATGAACTTGAGAACCATAAACTGGAGGAACTTTTAAGGTGATCTTAGCCTAGAGAGGAAGGAGAATAAAGGGTGTGTGAGCAGAATAATAGGGAAAAGAAATTTTTTAAGGGGTGGGGGGTAAGAAAATCACAACACTTATATATAAAATGAAAAAAAATCACAAAACCCCAAATGTCCAAAAAAGAGAATAATAAACAATTTAGCACAAACATATAAATATTTTTAATGTAATTATTTAAAGTTATATTTTAATGAATGAAAAATTATGTTATGCTAACAGGGATAACAAATACAGATACTATACAATGTGATCACAAACATGTAAAACATATGTATAGGAAAAAAGAATAAAAATATATCAATATGTTTATCAGTGCTTGTTTCTAGGAATTGAATTACAGATGAGTTATTTTTTTTTCTTTACTTTCCCATTTTTTTTACTGCACATATATTACTTTTGACAGCTTGAAAGAAACAACATTTCCCCCCCTTTTAACCTTTTAACACAGTAGTATTAGTAAAAATAATTTTTTTTAAGCATCTCTCTACAAACTTCCTGGCTGCTTACTAGTTAGTGGACAAATTCTAAAAAAATGATGAGCTCTATCAAAGCTAGCATCAACATGTTTGTCTTTGAGTCAAAGACTTTTCATCTATGTCATTTATGTACTAACCTGTACCTATATGTGGATTTATTTCTGTTTTGTTTTGTTTTTTAATAGATGAACAATAATGATACCATTCTAAAAGTTTAAGGCGTATAATGTTTATTTTGAAGTAAAGACTTAATAAACATGCCTTTGTTTTTATCATGTTTTACATATTTAATAAAATAATCTAGATTAGAAGCCCAGTGTATTCCAACTGTGACAAGTAAAAATAAGTATAATATTTTCCTTTATTGTTTTCAAGTTCTTAGCAAACTTTATCAATAGTCTGTTATTACTTTGGATTAATTTACAGGTAGGAATTAATACCAATAGTAGAAATTATAGATTAACATATATTTTTTTAAAAACAAATCTTAAACTGACAAGCTTGGGTTTCTTCTCTGTTTTTCAGACATAAGGAGAAAGAGGTTTCTTCTCAAAAGAAAACGTTTATTCTTCTTATCCTAGAGTAAAGAAATATGTGAACAAGTAAGTTTTTATTCTGGGTAAATGCTCTTTAACCCCAACCTCAATTAAATCTAAATTTGGTTTCATGTTCCCACCAGCATTACTTCATTTGGTGGAGCAGAATGTAAAAGCCACACCCGTGTGACCCAAGTCACTGAGAAGCAACTCCTCAGTCTTCTAGACCAGTGGTTCCCAGTCTTTTTCCACTTGTGTACCCCTTTTAAGCCCATGTCTATAAATTGTACCCCTTGTTTTTATAACAGCTGTTTTTAAATACGGAAACTTCTGTTCAGTGCCTATCTTAATGTAAAATAGTGGAAATGAGGTAATAAGTTAGGAAAGAAAAATTAGTACACTACAAGTACAAACCACAGATTTACTTTTACAATATTCATAACAGTTAAATATTGATAATGATGATCAAGTATTTAAACATTAAATTAAAAAATTACTTGAAAAGAATGATGATTAAAGACAACACACTTTTACTCAGTCAATAACTAAACTGATGAAACAATCTGTATTTATATGTTGGGGACGTTCTAGAAACTGTCTCAAATGTATTGTTCTGAAACTGGATAATGATGGGTAGAAAAGCCATTTGGGGGAAGGTTCATAATCACACCCTCACCAATCATCATTCGCTAATGTGATCTAATTTTGAAGTGTCTCCATTAACGGTGATTCAAACTTAACATTTATTGTTCCACAACTAACGTTTTACATTTTTTAACTTTGCTTTTTCACCATTACTGATTATTTTTCGTGTACTTCTCAATGGCCCAGCACATACCCCTGGGGGTATGCATACCACTGCTTGGGAATCAGTGTTCTAGACCCTCAGTACTCAAGAGTATAGTGTCTGGACAAGCAGCATTAGCATCTCCTGGAGCTCATTAGAAAGGCAGAATCTCAGACCTCACCCCAGACCTACAGTATCAGAGTCTGAATTTTAATAAGATACCCAGGAGACTTGTAGACACATTAAAGCTTTGGACTCACTGGGCTAGATTAACTTTTTGCTGTTGTTACATGCCACAGAATAAGAAGGAAATTGATAAGTAAATCAATAAAACTTGTTAGTGTGATCAAAGTGAAACTTCTCTTCATAGTCTCTACCAGGAATGTGTTTTAGAACTGCAATTAGGTGATCATGGTTCTAAATTTAAAATTTTAAATGATGTGTATTAAGTGTTAGAAAAGTCACAGCTACAATGATCATGTTGTTCATGAGAAAGGGAAGAAGTTTGAGTGAATAAGACCAAGACAACGGTGAGGATTGACTGAATTATCTGAGTGCACTTTACAGAAGTTCCTGCAAATGTTGTAATCCACAGAAAATCTCTCTGTGAAAGCATGAATTCCAAGGTGTATATGATATGTGAAACTTTTCATGGTTCACACACTAAGGTCAATAGTGTTTCCCAGGGTTCTTTGCATGTATTCTGTTTATTTTGGCTGTCTCAAGTAGGAAAACTATACACTTTTGTGGAGGGAGAGACATGTGAGTTAGCAACAAGAATATTCTGAGCACGTATGAGCATTCACCATACACTTCCTGGTCCACCACTCATTGGCCATTCTTGTGACAAAAAGTGATTGAGCACTTGCTCTGCTAGGCCCCGTGCTAAGTTCTAGAATGAAATAGATGCCGTTCCTGTGTTTGTGGAGCTCCTGTAGCGTATGAATGACTACCGGTCAGTTTTTGAAAAGTATCTGTGCTTTTTGTTCATCTATGGTATTTCCATGCCTTGCATCTACCTTTTCTCATTAATAATGAGACATGTCTGATTCTCAGTTATCAGTCTGATTTATATAGATTGATCAGTTGTAATTTGTATAGCAGATAGTAGCAGTTTATATGGCAAAACTCAGCTGGCAAATTACAAAAATGAAGCTACAATACCAGAATAGAAGTTCCGTGTGGTAACATGATCGCTGTAAGGACCTGACGTGGGTGGGAGACAGAGGGCTGGGGGCTGGTAGGAAGGTAGTGTGGATGGATAACAATGAGCAGGAGCCACGGACAAGTCTCTCCTAAATTATATGGACGGAAGTAGTGCAATTATGTTCAAAATCAAACACATATTTATTATCCTATGTCCCCAATTGATGAATTAGGTAACCTATTAGACTTTTATGCCTTCAAATGAAGGTAGTTTGTTCTTCAAACCAGTCTTATAATATGGCACTTAGAAAATTATTCATGTTTAAAGTAAATTGCTTTGTGAGTTTTCTTGAAATGATGGATTTACCCACTGTAATTGGGACCTGATAAATTGGATAGAAAGTTAACATAAACAGTCCCCAGTGGGCAAGTGGCCCAGACGTGAATCGAATCAACCATTACTTGAGGACACTGAAATCTTTGTGGATGCTGAGTGTAGCTGCCTCCCAGGTTCCCAACCCTGCATTCCCAGAGCCCTGGCATTTGTGCCTGTTTCACCACCACCCACAACTGGTTCCACCCTTGTTTTTCAGTGACTGGATTCTCCGCCACGATGGCCCAGAGGTTAAGAACACAGTCTCAGAAGTCAGATGGACACAAGTTTGTAGTTCTGACCTTACTAGTTCCTAGACATAGGATCTTGGGTAATGTAATGTCTCTATGCTTCTGTTTTCTCACCTGGAAAATGGAGATTAAAAATCTGATCTCATGTGCTCACGTGGATTACATAACTGTGTAAGACACCGCCATGCCTGGTACATGGTAAATGGTAGCTACTAGTACTTTATTATTATTAAACTCAGGTCTCCATACTAGTTCCTTTCTGCTACACAAATCCCCTTCAGTAACAAGTGTTTTTGTTTGTTTCTTTGTTTGTTTGTTTATCTTGTATCTCAATCTCTTAAGGACATTATTTTCTCCCTACTGAATTCATATTCTAGAGGCTGTCTCCCTGGGGTCCCTCTGCATTTGTGGTACTTTTGCTGAGTTCTCCACTCCAGGTTCATCAGACACCCAGCCCCTGGGCACTCACAGAGGGAGTAGTGCCTCATGGTTAAAAGGCCCTGGAGACTGGCTGCCTGGGTTCAAATCCCCGTACTTTCACTTTCTAGCTAAGTGACTCTGGGCAAATGATTCAGCCTTTCTGTGCCTTGGTTTCCTCTTCTGTAAAATGAATTATACCTGTTTCATGTGATTGTTGTAAAGATTACATAGATTATTATATATGAAGAATCTAGAATAGTAAGTGCTATATATTAATAGCATTTGCTATTATGAGTCTTATCTCGGGTAATGCCAAGCTTAGCACTTACCCACTTCTCTCTTCTCACTCTGGGGTAACCTCCCAATTGTAGAGCTATTTTTAGGATTTGTATGGCCCCAGACCATCAGGACACTGCTTGTGCTTCCACGTCAAGACCCGTGCCTTCTCTACATCCTGCCACAAATGTTCCTGGCGGACACTGGCTCGGACAGTGAGGAATGAGTAATATTTTCTTCCAAACTTTCTGTCGGTGAGGAACAGTACACGGGGCCCACCCTGGTGGCCTCTTAGGTAAAATAGGGTGAAACTAAGGGAGCCTAGCAAAGCAATTGCCTTATTCTCCTTAATCCCCTCATCTCCCTTCCCCCATTTCTACTGGTAAACAAGATCACTCGTCTGGTAGAAAGGACAGTGCGGGGCTCCTCCGCACGGAGGCTAACTGTGTGCTAGCAAGTCTCAGTGGGTAAAAAGCAGAGGTAAGAGCCAGGAGTGTAACCACAGGGTCAATTGGTCAGCTGACCTGTTACTGTTCGCCCTTAAGGCAAATGTGGCTAACCTAAAAGTGACCTACGAGAAGCAAGTCAAAAGAAGATTGAATTTTGATTGAGAACTTTGAGTGAGGCATACACTGCTGGTTTGTAAGCTGTTCAGCATCCTCAGGTGGAAGTCAAGGGTATTGGGGGGTCTTACTTCTCAGCCCTCCATGCCTCGAATAGTGCTCGGCTTGTGGCAGTAAGGTGCTTCTGCTCGGCAGTCCTGGCTTCACGCCTCCCATGGGGAGGTTCCTTTTAATGCTCCAAATCCTTTCCAGGGCCACTGTTAATATTTTCAGAGGTAAGATGATAATTATTAGCTTACTCTATTTTTAGCACAAAATATTTTTAAAGTATTTACTTGGCAATTATTTTTTCAGTCATTTGGGTAGAGGTTTATTTGGTTTGACTAGTCAAACCACCCAAGGTATTTATTATTTGTTTAATCTTTTATTCTAGTCCATTCATTTAATTATTCACTATGCAATTAAACCTCTACAGTGCTTAATTAGATACTTTAACTTCCCCTAAATAAGTAGATGAAAAGCCACTATAGAAATGTAAATAAGAAAACACAAAAAGTCTAAGAAAAAATAAACAGTTAATATATAGACTTCATTCAGTCAACCTTGTCTGATTCTGATTTAATTCCTAGGAGGGCAAATTTTTCTAAAGACAATATAACTCAAAGTTACCACATTAATTTATCTAATAGATCCAACACTCTTTTAAAAGCCATGAACTAGAGATAATTGTTTAATCTCCCCCTGCAAGAACAATAAATGAACTGGAAAACACCATAACAAAATATTTGGAATATGTCTATACGTTTGGACAAGGCAAATTGTAGTTTTAAATGCTGATACCATTCAATAAGTATTGGTTTAGTAATGGTTTGTAGTGGGCTTTCTTCGATATCCTAAAGTCAATTATTTAGGTGTTCAAAGTCAGTCAACACACATTTGGTGAAAATCTCCTGTGTATTAAACTGTGACCTACATCAGGGAAGGCAGTGAATTCAGGTTAGCACCATAAGCTGTTTTTCCCAGTTCTGAAGCTGCAAAATTCAATGCTAACTGGTCCCCGCAGATCCGGTTGCCCCCCGGCATCCACCCTGACATCTGATCGCTCCCTAAAGGACTCTGTACCAGGTAAGGATTAGGGGTACGGCCTTTAAGTTCAGAGGAGATCTGGGTTTCAGTGTCTGCCCACTGGTATGACGCAGTGCAAGTTATTTAACCCCCTGTGTCTGTTTCCTCATCTTTGAAATGAGGACAATAATACCTACCTGGAAGGAGTTCCAGGATTTGGATGAAATGGCTAACAAGTGCTCTGCGCGTGATAAATAGCAGCTATTATTTTTATAGGGACAGTGACTTTCTTGTGCGAGCATAGACTCGGGTTCTGTTTCTAGAGGCCCCGTCACTGAGCTGACTTGCTGAGCGAATGTCAGCATCTGCCTCACCTTCCTCCTCATCAGTGGAGGAGCTGAAGCTATCTGTCAAGATTAGTTTCTTCCCTCTTCTTCAAA
Source organism: Lyroderma lyra (assembly GCA_004026885.1). Taxonomy (NCBI): domain Eukaryota; kingdom Metazoa; phylum Chordata; class Mammalia; order Chiroptera; family Megadermatidae; genus Lyroderma; species Lyroderma lyra. The sequence continues at coordinate 23,449 of PVJL010010424.1, read as the reverse complement.
GACCTTCAAGGAAAGCTCCACAGTCTCCTTCTGTTAAGACTTAACAACGTTTAAGCTGTTCCTTATATCTAACCTAAATCTTCCCCTGCCATTCAATCTAGTTTCCTCTTCTCCTATCCTTCTAGAGATAGAAGAGGGCTGCTCCCAGCCTCTGGGTAATACACTCTCAGATTTAGGAGTCCAGCACTGTGCATGACACCCTGTACAACACCAAGGAAATGGATTTAGATTTGTTCTACATTGTGGGAAGCTCTGGTACATAAAAAGCAGTTAAAAATCAGGAGGCTGAACTATGTAGTTAAAGCACATCAGATTAGATAGGAGAATGGTACTAGTCTAACTTAGTTGTGGTCTTTCAGACACAATCCAGGCATAGCTGGAAGTTTACAACTTCATAGGGAAAATACTGGAAATGTAAAAGCAGATAGATGCTCAGAAGTGCATGAAAAAACAAACTCAAAGCAAATCACCGTGACACATAGCATGTACTATACTCAGGGATAGAGGCTGCTGGGAAAAATAGCACTACTTTGATCTGATACGATGTTTGAGTGAAGAAGTCACGAAAGGGGATGTGTTCAACTGGAGGAAAAGAGGTTTGGAAAGAAGCATGAATGGCCTTTGGAGCAGGTGCTTCTCTAAAGAGAAACCCAACCTCAGCTCTGACCCTGTGCACCCCAGGAGGAGAGAGGAAGACAGTGAGCACAGGCCGGTGAGGCCAAAGTGTTGGCACACTTAACCAGAGAGGAAATGGCCCCCAGGCACCAGAGAGGACCTGAGAGATGGGGATTCCAGCCTTCCTTGAAGTTCAGCACCTCCTAGAGCTTCTTCTTCTTTCTTTCCTTCTCACGCCCCAACCCCTTCTACTCCGAGAACTTTTTAAGTGTGTTTCTATCCTGAATTTTATAAGTTATTAAACTATGCCCTTTATGCTGGGAAGTGCAGTCCCTGGGACCCAGCCTGGCCTTTTGGGGAAGGTATTCTCGCCCTTTAAAAATATTTTTGTTTGCCTTCTGCCATCTCTGGCCTGTGAATGATGAACAATGGAGCTTGAAAAGCCAGTTCAGAGCCATATCATCTGTGCTTCCTTTGTGTAAACACGGTCAGAGATTTACTAGGAGAAGAAAAATTCAAGTAATGTAAATTTGCGTTTGGCGATTTCTAGGCTCTGTAATTATCTCGACAAGCCCTTGGTGTCCAGTCAATTCCTTGCATAGGGTAGGTACACAAAACATTTTTGTTGAAAGAATTAATGAATAACACACATATCTAAACTCGCTGAGCAACATTTTATATTTCCTGAGTTGGTACTAAACATAATAAACAAAGCAGACTCAAAATTAAGTTTGTGCATTAAGGCCCACATAGACACAAGCTAATGGACTTGGCAGGCCACACTATTCACATTCTTTGGGAAAGGAAATGCTGTGTGAACGAAAACTTGTGAGCTTCATTAATCAAATTTTTCATGACTGACTTAACTTAACATCTGCAGAGTTTAGCCAAAAAAATTCAAAAGCCCTTACCACTTTAAAACATTAAATTAGAACATTAATTTATTTCTGCAAAGTTCTCTATAGAAAGTTCTTAGAAATGTAGAAATAATTTTAAGATAAATGATAAGAATGAATGCTATGGCTCCATAATGCATGTCTCACAAGCTCACCTCTTCTTTTTAAAAAGTTCTAAGAAGGGGGAAATCTTCAGGGACTCACTAAGAAAATGTGAATGGTGATGCCTGCTAAATTCTTATTATCCAGAAAGTTCCATAAGTTGCCTCCAATTCCATTTTCACCCGACAGAAGATCTGATCAGAAAATTGCGTTTCTTTTCTTTGGGAGGATGAGAACCTTGTCCTTATCTGATGGGCATGAGTAATGGCTCTGAGACCCCTGTTCTACCACCTCAAGTTTGAACCTGAACTGAGCCTGAAACCAGAGAAAATTATGTCACCTTATTTTTGTTAACTGAAGAGAGTACTATTTGATGCCAATACAATTCCAAACCCTTTTCCTCTCAGGAAACATAATCTTTTTCTTTTTTTTGCTTTTTTTTTTTTTTTTGCTTTTTTTTTGGTATGTGGGTAGCTCCCTGACTGGGAATCGAACCCAGGCTGCAGCTCTGACAGTGCCAGCACCGAAGCCTTAAGCCACTACACCACCAGGGAGCTCCCAGGAAACATAATCTTATGGTTTAAAGAGAGATAGTGTAACCCAGTGGCCAAGAGCAAGGGCATGAGCTTCTAGCAGGCCTGCGTTTAGATACCAGATATTTTGCTCTGTGACAATGGGCAAGTCCCTGTACCTCCCTAAGCCTCAGCTTCCAGATCTGCAAAATGAGAATAATAAGAACACAGGGCTGTTGCAGGAATTAAGAGATACTTTGTAAAAACTGTCATGTCCAGAGGACACACTGTGAATGATAGCCATTATAATAATTACTGTCATTACCATCATCACCATCATTAGTATGTGAGTATGTTTGTATATGTGCATGTGTGTGTGTGTGTGTGTGTGTGTGTGTGTGTATCAATCCTTCACCCACCCCGGCCCTCACCCCAGCATCCAATGCTTCTTACTGAGCCCACACCTCTCAGCATCAGGAGCCTGGAAGAAATCAAAAGCCCAGAGAGGGAAGGGCTTCAAGCCCTGGCACCCCAATTTCCCGTGGTCACTGATGCTATCCGAGTGTGGGGTGCCCAGTAATAACTACCCAGGATATCTTGACCATTTCAGTGTCTTCATAGCTTTTATTAACTGTTGTCACAACATGACCACAAGAAGAGATGAGATAGTTCATGCAGCTGAGGGTCCCCAAAGACTGGACAGCTCCTTTTCCTGAGTCCCCTGTTGCCATTCAAACATGATTTATGTGTGTGTGTGTCCATGTGTATATATGTATCAATGTGTATATATATGAATGGGTGTGTATATATATAATATATACATTATACACACACACACACATATTCATATATGTAGACACACACACACACACACACACACACACACACACACACACACACAGACTCCAGGCAGGTAAAGCTAGGGATAAAAAACAATTGGCTCTCCTAGTCTTTTATTTTTTTTCCCCCCACTTTTGTTGGGGGAATGCATGCCAAAGATATACTTTTTCCTGATCATAAACAGCTTCTGCTGTGCCCGACTTGATGGGGGAACTTGGTGAGCAATGGAAACATTAGAGTAGGCAGGCCAGCAGGGACAGCATAACCCAACTCCAGTCACTGCTGCCTGGTGTGAGTGTCGACTCTGTTGTCACTTCTTCCTTGCTCCTCCCTCCTTTCTCTTTACCCAGAACAATCTGGAAATCCAGATTGACATGTAAAAGGTCCTGATTTTTAAAATCTTGACAAGTAGTTCATGTATTTTTAAAATGTAATGCAGAACTACAAATAAAATGTCCATATGTTTGCAAGATGAGCCTGCCATGGAAGTAAAGAGTTTGGGATCCTGAGGCAAACTAAGATCCCCTGACAGCCTACTGAGAGGTGACCTTGAGTGGGCATGGGGGAGGCTCTCATGGGGGAGGTTTTAGATCTGGACATCAGGTCATGTCATTCATGGGATGGGTGACACATGGGAAGGCAGCGGGGTGGGGAATGTATGAATTTCATTTTGGATTGTTCATCCTAAGTATTTATGGGACATATAGGAAGAGGAATTTAACATGGAGAAACAGACTTGAGAAGCATCACAGTGGTGAACATGGCGATAGCTGAGATGATCCAGGAAGAGCGAATGGACCAAGATGAGAAGACTGTGGGCAGCACCCTGGGCAACATCAATATTTGGGGGTGGGGGTTACTCTAAAATGTTCTTAAAGGAGGATGAGAAGGAATATCCAGAGAAGTAAGAGAAGAATGAAGACGTTTTATTTTAGTATCAAGGAATTGGAGGAAGGAACGAGGTTTAAGGAGATAGCCATCAACTATGTCAAATGTTGCGGCCATCTCAGGCCAGCCAAGGGTGGAATAGTGTCTGCTGGATTTAGCCGTCACGTCACCGGTGACACTAGAGTAAATAGAAAGTCAGTGGCATTTGGGGTCAGACCTGAATTTGGAATCCAGTTTTGCCACTTACTTCAGGCATGACCTTGAACTGTAAAACCTCTCAAAATCTCAGGTATGACGGGGGTCATAATACCTGTATCACATGGCTGTTGTGAGGATTCGAGGTAAGCAAAATAAACCCCCTGTTGTCAGGTCGCTTATGTTCTAGGGGGAGAGAAAGTCAATCAAGAAGTACACAAATACATACATAATTTCAGGGAGGGACAGAAAGAAAGCAGAAGGCAGTAATAAAGGCTTAGAGAGTAACTTGGGAGAGTGAGTAGTTTCTATTTTAACTTTGTGGAGAGGTTACCTCTGAGAAGGTGATATATGAACTGAAATTTGAATGAGGAGGGAGGAAAACATTTGATAGCCTAAGTGAAGTAAGGTCCTGAGGTGGGAATGGGTTTGGCATGTTCCAGAATATCAAGAAAGCCTGTGGAGCTAAGGTGGAGTGGGAAGGTACAAGGGATGAGTTCAGGGAGGTGAGCTTGCCGTACAAGGAGGTTAAAATGTAGTCTAAGAAGAGGAAGCCATTGGAGAGTGTTGAGCATGGAGGTTGACGTGCAATAATTTCTGTCCGTGAGAGATCCTCCTGGTTCCTGTGTAGGGAAGACAGTGTGTAGGAGCTGTTATGGGATGTTATGGCTGAGCCTGCAAGAGGTGATGGAGGCTTGGGCAAGTTTGCAGGCTGGGGAGATTTAGGATGTCTTTCAAATGTAGATTCAATAAGATTAGCTGATCTACTGGATGTGATGTGCTGTTTGAGGATTTGACTTCTGGGTGTTTGATTTCATTAGCTGAGTGAATGGTGGGATCCACTGTTGGGATGGGGCAGACCTGTTAAAGAGTGGGATTTTAAAAGCTGGGGTACAGAATGTGAGGTTTTAGAGGCCAATTAGATATCCGAGTGGAAAGCTAAGTAGGCTGTTGGGAATTTTGAAGGGAAAGCAGAGGCTGGAGATGTCCATGTTGGAGCCATTAGCACAGTCCTAAGGGAGTGATCAGTCAGGGAGCGAGTAGAGATAGGGTAAAGGGCCCGTGACCAACTTCTCCACCAGAGTTTAGGAGGAAGCTCAGTCAGCAAAGAGGAGGAGGAGTGGAACAAATAAAACCTGGAGACTGGAGTACAGTGACCTGGAGGCTTCATTGAGAAAGTGTTCTAAAGGGAAGGAGTATAGGGGTGTCCAGCCTTTCGGCTTTCCTGGGCCACGTTGGAAGAACTGTCTTGGGCCACACATAAAATACACTCACAATAATGATAACTGATGAGCTTAAAAAAAAAAAGGTTGCAAGAAATCTCATGATGTTTTACAAATTTGTGCTGGGCTGCATTCAAAGCTGTGGTCCTGGGCTGCAGGCTAACATGCCTGACTTAGATTATCTTATAATCAAACGTATCCAATAAGAATAACATGACATCCAACTAGTATGTAACTTATAATTTTATAAGTGTATAAATGAAAGTAAGCCCAAAATATAATAGCATATACTTAAAAATCTATATTTTTTAACCAACAGTGTGATGGTACACCTAGTAGCCAGAAATGTGGGACAGCAATGTAGACAGTGACACCTAGCTCATTTTTTCTAAATGTAACAGTTGATTTGGGCACAGGTAAAATAATGATAAAATTAGCTCAAGAATTTCCCAAGACCCATTTTTTCTTTTGATAGTCATGGTTTTGTTATAAATAATCACTCTGTCATCAGATAGGCAAGTTCATGTCCATTTAACAAATACAGTTCATTCATCACTGAGATTACCTGCAGGTGGATTTTTAACATGACATTCATCTCTCTTAATAGAAAGTTCCTCTTCTAGTACTTCCTTAATTCTCTTGTGTGGCTCACAATATAAGAATTTCTTCCCTATAAAGACATTAACAGAAATGGTTACTTGTAAAATTTTCCCAACCTTCTAGCCATTACACCTACATGAATAACTATTTTTTAAAAAGACATATCCCTCTATACAAATGCAGATGATTTACCCTGCAGATTCTATTTGGGGAAGATCTCTTTCACTGTAGTTCTGGTTCTTTTGGGACTTCACATTTCCATATAATTCCTGAACTCTGGGGGCAAGTTTAAGATACCTCTTTGAGGTATTATGAAGAAAAATATATGGAGTTTTCTTCATTAGCTTAAAAAATAACTTTCATTTATTCAATTAATTCTTATTAAACACCTATTCTGTGCCAGGCATTTGGCTAGGGGCAGAGGGCACAGCAATGAATAAATCAGATGTGTGCATGGAGTCTACAATCCAGATATATAATGAAACAGCCTCAGCATTATTTAATCATCATTTTTAGAGACTGAACCTGAATTGTACTGAACCATTTATGGGCATATATATGTCTTGGCCCCTAACCCTGGCCTTATAGGACATCACTGCTATAGTGGGGGACTGCATTATTTGTTCTAATTACCTTAGCTAGGTTTCTTTTTTAAAATAAGAAAGGTAAAATCACCATTGTTTATTCTCAAATAATCAGTGCATAATCACTTTATGGAATAGACGTATCCCTCAGGGGAAAAAAATTGCCCATAAAATGAATTTCTTGAACACAAATCTCAACTTCAAGCGATCATCATTATACAGCCTGCAAATGTGTTCTTTCTTATACACATAAACACAACTCAATCAATACATTTAAGTGTTAGAAAATTAAGTCAATTAAGAGAATGGCCTATCCTTTAATATAACAGGCATTATAAAACAGACCAGTTCTCTGCCTTTTGGGAGTCGTAGCCACAAATCACAGGCTTACCTTTTGTAATTTGTACCTCCTTCAATAAAGCCCAACTGCACTCCATTCCTGAACCCAAACAAAGTGATTTTTCTCATTTTAAATGAGAATTAGATAAGGAGTTTCTACCCATGAACTTTGGCTGTCTCTCCTCTTCTGTCCCTCCCTATCTCCTTCCTTGACTCTAAATCCAGGTTCTTACAATGTCTGACACAAATGACCTTCAATATCACATTTTTCTCATAGATTCCACCATTGGATAAAGGGCAATAAATACAAAATATTAAATTTTACATCAGGTTTGTTTTTAATTTGGAAATCCAAATTCTATCTATAGTCAGTTTACTTTAAAATTACATACTTAAATGATACGTGAAAATACAAATACATTACAATCAACATATTAATACTAATTCTTCTGCCCACTGCCTTGTTCAGAAACAGCTGTGTCCTCAAATGTTAGAAGGAGCAAAAGAGCTCGCTGGGATTCTTTTCCTTATTTAATTTTTTACTTTTCAATTACAGTCGACATACAAATTTTTATTAGTTTCAGGTGATCACCTTGATAAATCTAGTACCCATCTGACACCACGCATAGTTATTACAATATTATTGACTGTGTTCCTTATGCTGCACTTCACATCCCCATAACTACTGTGTAACTACCCATGTGTATTTCTTAGTCCCTTCTCCTTTTTCACCCACTACGAAACCACCCTCCCATCCGGCAACCATCAAAATGTTCTCTGTATCTATGAGTTGTTTGTTTTGTTCTTTAGATTCTACATAGAAGCAAAGTCATGGCATTTGTCTTTCTCTTACTTACTCCATTCAGCACAATATTCTCTGGGTCCATCCATGATGTTGCAGATGGCAAGAATTCATTCTTTTTTATGGCTGAGTAATATTCCATCAGCTATACTCATATGTACCACCTCCTCTTTATCTATTCATTCATTGATGGACACTTACGTTGCTTCCATATCTTGGCTATTGTAAATAATGCTACAATGAACGTAGGCATGTACATGTCCCTTTGAAGTAGTGCTTTGGGTTTCTTCAGATAAATCAGCGGAAGTGGGATTACTGGGTCCTTCTTAGTCTTGTTATAGCCTTTGTTTTAAAGTCTATGTTGTCAGGTATAAGTATTGCTACCCAGCCTTTTTGTTTCCATTTCAAGAAACATCTTTTTCCATCTCTTGACTTAGCTATGTTTTTCCTGCTCTGTGCTCTCTGACCCCATCTCTGCAGTCTCTCCTGTCAGCCTTTCTCTCTTGCTCTCTGAACTCCAACATGGCCCTTCTGCCCAGTCCCACATAGAAGCCTTTGTACACTCTATTTTCTTTGCCTGAATTGCCTTTCTCCTTTTTTTTTTTTTTTTTTTTTTTTTTTTTTTTTTTTTTTTTTTTTTTTTTTTTTTTTTTTTTTTTTTTTTTTTTTTTTTTTTTTTTTTTTTTTTTTTTTTTTTTTTTTTTTTTTTTTTTTTTTGCCTGGGTAACTTCTACTCAAATTTCAGGTTTACCCTTTAAGTTCTTAAGGAAAACTTCCCCTGACTGCACAATCTTGAAATGCCCCTGGTTCCTTCTTTTCATCTTACTCCCCTCTTTTATTTCATTTCATTTATTCCCATTTGGACATGGTTTCATTTACTTTACATACGATTACTTATGGAATCATTAGTTTAATATATGTCTTCCTTAGCAAATCATAAATACCCTAAGGGCAGGGATATTGTCTGTTCAGTTCATCAGAGTACTAGAACAGAGCTTGGCATAATAATAGTTGCTCAGCAAGTTCATGTTCAGATTAAGCATTGTTCAATTAGTTGAAGCTCAAAGGCTATTCTATGTGCATGTCTGCCCATTCAGCCATGTAAATGTCAGAGAACCAGCAGTTCTAGTCTCAGTACCCAAAAGCTCAGTCCAAAAAAACCATGGAAAACCTAAGCAACCAAATACTATTTAAGATTTGACTTTAAACTCACCAAGATGTGGCAGGCGTCTCATCTTTTCCAGACTAACCAATACGGAACACAAGTGAGTAAATTTGGCTTGTGTGCAGACTGGCCCTAATGGGGCAAGAAGCCTGCTGTTTCTGGCTGTGGTCACTCCTGGTCATGAAGACCCAAGCACACCCTTAGACAGGAACATGGTAGAATTGTATACTTGCTGGATCTCATTCTGATTTCCCAAAATTTAGGAGTCATAGGAATGAGAGATGAGGTCAGCATTACTCCAGCTTCACTTTGGTTTAAAGTTCTTTGGTTAAATCATGATCTTCAGGCAGCAAAGGGTTTAAGAAATGTGGCTAAGGAGGAAGAAAAACCTGTAATGGTCAGTAGAAAGGGAGAGATCATCTGCTCTAAGTTCAAGCCTCTTGACAAATTTCAACCCTGCTGTTTTGGGAATTTGCAGAGAAAATCACTAAAGGTTTTGAGTAACTGTGAAAAAGGCAAGAGTAGAAAAAAGCTAGTAGAGGCAAATATTCCCTGTTCCAAAAAAGAAATAGAAAGAAAGAAGGGAAGGAAGGAAGGAAGGAAGGAAGGAAGGAGAGAGAGAAATAAAGAAAAAACTTTATAAACTCTTAACAAAGCAGCTTAATGTTGATCCTCACCATCATTTTGAATGGATTGGTCAACAGATTGATTGTGAGTACAGATAATGAGGAGCTGTAATCTCTAAATGTTAAGGACTGCTAAAAATAATATTCCAGACTAAACTGCTTTAAAAAAAAAAAGAGCTGATAATTCTACAATTTATTGAATGCCCTAGGCATCTTATCATATATTATCTGTCTTTCTCACAATCACCCTATGGGTAGGTATAATTATTCCCATTTTTATAGGTGAAAATGTAACTCCCAGAAGTCACAAAACACCTCATAAAAAATGAAAAGCCTTGCCTACCTAACTCTTCCACACCCAGGTTACTAGCTAGGTTAGAGAGACGTAACCACAATGTGTCTGCATTTCAGCAAGGTATTTGAAAAAGTGTATTTATAGGAGGCAGAACGCCCATGGCAAAGGTGCTGATTGACAGGTCAAGGGTTTCTAGAGACTCTACTTGGAACTGTTGGGATCACCATCTAATTTGTTGAATTGGATACAAAAACTACCAGCAAACTCACCAAATGTGAGGATGGCACAAACTTGCTGAATGACAAACTCAGGACTCAAAAGGCTACTTATATTCCTGGAATGAGGTGCTAAAATTCATAGGATAGTATTGATGGGGATAAATACAAAGACTTGCATTTAGGATCAAACAAATGCATAAGTGTAGGATAGAAGAGGCCTAGTTCAAATATTTTCAGGTGAACAGTGAGGAAAAAAAGGAACTATGAATGTCACAGACTGCATTTATTATATGTGTTAATAATACAAAGTGTCTGCCAACACAGCTAATGTAATTCTGGATCAATTTAATAGAAGTATAATGTTCACACCAAAGGAGGTTATAGTCCCATCACAATGCCCTAATCTGATCATACCTAGAATACTGGATTCAGTGATTTAATAGGCTGGAGAAGATTAGAGGTCAGCCCGCCTGGTGAGAGTGCTACAAACTATTTTAAAGGTAACACTGAAGTCTATCAAAGATTTGATGGGTGCTCAAAAAGCCACCTTTATTTAATTCGACGATGGAATTATATCATTACCATGGGAAAGAACCACACTTTATCTGTGTATATTTGAAAACAGATCTGTGGTTAGGGAGTAGACATGTAGAGAGACAGAAGACCTTTCCAAAAGATAGAGACTGATGCATTTTCCAAAAAACTTTAAAATGGAATGGGTACTTTGTGTGGGTGTGAACAGCCTGTCTCTACTCAGACGGAGTCCCTAACGGAAATTTTCAGGGAGGATGAGGCAGGAATTGTTGACATGCCGGGACCCTGACTTTGTGAGCTCCAGAAAGTTCGGACGCCTGCCTAATTCATTACTCATTTCCCTACAATTGCCCAATGCCTGACATGGAGTTAAAGACTCAGTACTTGTTGAGTTAATGAGTAAATGATCAATTCTGCCTTTTACTTCTACGACCACAGGAATAAAGAACCTTTAAATTCTAGCACCTTTAATGAGAAAATTCCCAGATAGAATTTTAAGTCGGGGAATAAGGAATTACTTCAATATATACTGAATACTGTGCTGAATTTAGGTGCTCTAAGTAAGGCCTCTGCATGCTGTTGATGATAACAAAAGGAATGAGGTATCCTAAGTGTCATATCAGGGCTGACGTTGAGGGAAGAGTCCCTTTCACGAGGCGGTGGCCGCTCCTTGATGAGATCTCGCGGGAGAAGGGTGCGTGGTCCCCAGTCGGCAGAGCTGAGCCGCTTCAGCCCAACCCTCCCTCCTGGGGACCGCGGGGCATAAGGAGCTTCCAGAACCGAGGCTGCTCTCTAGAGAGGCAATCAAGGAGGCGCTCCCGAAAGGCTGCAAACCGGTCCTCTTTGCCCTATTATCTTCTTCGTTATCATTCCTCAGCACCTACTGGAGAGCTGCGGGACGCCAGGGGCCGTGACACGTCTCTAAATTCCTGGCTGCACATGGGTGAGCGCGCGACCTGGCGCAGGCTCCAGTTACACCGGTGGCGTTTGTGACTGTGGACCCACACTGCCTTTACTTGTGTGACTCCTGTGTGTGCGTGTGGCAGGGCAGGGGGAAACAGCAGTTAGGATGCGGCTCATAATCGCGAGATTCCGAATGGACCAGGGAACGATTTATGGACGCAGAATCCAAGAGGTGGGAGTTTAAGTGTTTTAAGTATTTCTCCCGCGCTGAGTGAGTGACAGTGGGTAAGCCACTCCCCTGTGTCCAGTCTAAACCTCCCCTTCCTGGTCTGTAAAATGAAGGAATTGACAAAAACCTGCACGTTTCCGTGTGTGTATACAATTTACATATATTGCAAATTTTATATTACATACAGAATTTAAATTTATATGTTTATAGTTTTATAGTTTTATAAAATTGTATATGCACAGAAGTTAATTTGCTTTCACTACCTTTCAGGCGAATGCCATCCCCAGGGAAGTCGGAAGCTACCTGGGCCCAGGTAGCCTTTTGTGAAGGGCTCGGGGACGCCTTCTGCCACCGTGCCGTCACCTCTGCCTGGGCCGAAACCGCAGCCCCACCCTCTCCCTCCGAGACCTTCGCGGCTTCAGCCAGCCCCGCCCTGGTTCCCCGCGTCTCCCTGTCGCCCGTTGTCCCTCAGTTCGGTTTTCACCTGTTCGCCACAGCGCACGTCCCTCCGCGCAGGGGCCGCGGCTGCAGGGGAGCTCACGCGGTTTGCGGGACTCCTGGGGGCCACCGACGCCGCGCTCCCGGTGCACCCAGCAGCGCCCCAGCCCAGCCAGCTGCTCCTCGTCGCCGCCCGCCTCGGGAGCGGCCACCGTGGTCACCACCATCGCCTCCTCGCCCCTCATGCCACTCCGGTCTTGGCGGCTAGCCTTCTCCGTGCCACTGCCCGCCGCAGAACGCCGGGCGTCTCTGGTTGCCATGGCGACGGCGGATCGCCCCGCCCCCAGACGCTCTCAGCGGGCTGCCCCGAGTCCTCAGGGGTCCCGCGCGCCCAAGAAGGCGCTGAAGTTAGGGACGCGATTAGTTACTGACCACGGCCATTTATCTTTCCTCTGTTCCTCACACCAGTTTTGCAAGCCAGGCCTTACTAGTCCCCGTTAGGGAAACTGAGGTTCAGATGAACGGAGGAAATCGTCGGAAGCTGCACAGCTAGGAAGTGGCACAGCCGGAATCCGAATTCAGAAAAGTGGGCCGGCACTAAAGCCCAAAGAACGGATGACCACCTGGATCAGGTGGGGGGCGGGGGGCAGATACTGAACAGGTGAGTTCAAGGTAAGAGCGCTGGTTTCACAGTGTTATGCTTGTCATGTCCTGTTCTCTGCCAACTAGTAAATGAATGCTGAGGATTCCCAATTTTTGGATTGTAAGTTATTATTATTCTACAACTTTTGTAGTTTCCAAACCCTTTTGTATTCACAATATATGAGTATTTCAATCCATATAATAACTGATTTTACAGATGAGGAAATCAAATTCAGAACAGGTGATTGGAATAGCAAATAGGAAAACCTAGAGTTTTATCCCTATTTGGAGCCTGAGGTTGCTTTTGTTTTGCTTTTTGTTTTGTTTTTGCCATTTAAAGAGAATTACGTTATGCTAATTTTGTGAAAGCTAAATGTGCATTATGTTTACAGTTAAATAGTTCCACAAGGCTTGTAATAGAATATGGGGGACCCTATCTGCCTCCATTTCACCTTAGAGGCACCCACTTGCACCTCTTTTGGCTGGTAATTTACTATTTACAATCTTATAATCAATGCTGTTAATTGCAGTAACTATATTAATCTAGGGGGTTTAGTTCCTTTTTTCTCCTAAATGGTTTTTGATTTTGTATTTCTAATTGTTTTGTTTTTCTTTTGGGGTTTTTTGTTGTTGTTGTTGCTGTTGTTTTGTTTTTCTTGGGGGGCGGGGCTGGTTCCCTGGCTAGGAATCGAGTCCAGGCTGCGGCGTTGAGAGCGCGGAAGCCTAGCCACTGCACCACCAGGGAACCCCCTTTTATTTCTAATTGTTATATGTGTATTTTCAATTATACACCACCTCAAATTTTGGAGTGGAGGGACAAATTATTAATAAAAAATAGTATAAAATTTACTGTTTTATCTAGGAACAGTGGCTACTATTTTTCGTTTTTGAATTCCAAAAACTTCTACATGAACAAAAAAACCCCAGGATGGCTTATCCTTTGGTTTATCATTTTTTTTCATTTTAACTAAATGTAATAGACCAATATATCCACTAGATGGAGGCAAACCCCTAGACTAATTTTTTTTTTTTTTTTTTTTTGGTAAAAAGTTAAAAATTATATTTAATGTAGAAACATCATGTAGCTTTTATCAAAAAAATAAAAACACCAGAGTTAATATATAACTTTGTGTATTTATGGTATCTTAGTAAAAACTAGGTTAAGTTTTACATTTTGTGTTTAATCCTATAGATTTTGAACACATATCCAGAAGTCATTCTTCTACTTAGTAACAGGGCAACTGAATAAGCCAGAAGTCATTCTTCTACTTAGTAACAGGGCAACTGAATAAGCAATGGATGTTTAATGCTATTGTTTTTTTTTCCTTTAGAGAAGTATTTGCTATAACCACTTAGGTATCCCAGATTCTAGCATTCTTGATCTAAATTATTTTAAAAGCCAACAAAATCCTTCTTATAGTAATGAAGCCATCTTTTTAAATTTGTTGAGTGTTGTCAAATGGACTATTTAATGAAGAAACTGCTCCTTCCAATTACAAAGGGTGTTTTGCTCAGGATTTTAAAATTCCAGTGAATTGGTGAAATCTATTTTTTTTTTTTTTGATAACCCACTGAACTCTGCAGCCCCCAGGAAGATACACCCTTAGAATTTGGTGATGGTGACGAGGTCCTCATACGTTCCTACTTGCTATAGAAAATAACGAGAATGAAATTAGTCATTGCGGGAAACCTACTTTTAAAAATCAACTTTATTGAAGAATAACTTCTGTATAAAAACTGCATTCCATTAAATGCATAGAATTTAATGTCTTATGCAGGTGTATGCATCTGCAAAACTACCACCACAGTCAAGATATAGAACATTCCTTCCACTTCCAAAAATTCCTACCATTTTGCAATTTAGCTTCTATCCCTGTCACTAGGCAACCACTGCTCTGCTATCTATAAATGAGTTATTTTTTCCCCAAATGGATATTCAGTTGTTTCAGCACCCTTTAAGAGAATATCTTACTTTTTAAATTATCAAGTCCTGTACATCTAGTACAGATGGAAAGCTGAACCTATTATCATAGAAAGGGAAGGAAACAAATTAGGGAGCAGCTTGCTTTTAGATTTGTATAAGCTATGCATTTCATTAAGCAGATTTATAGTAAGAACTATAAGATTTACTTAAGTTTCAATTGGGTAATCAAAGTGATGAACAAAAAAACAAATGTTTTTGTGTTTTTATTCCATTTTCTCAGTGTTAACAAGACTCATACTGAAAAGAGAAAAAACTAGGTATGAATTCAAAGACCATCTCACTTGCTAAGCCTTGAGAAGCTGCACATACCAGCCATGTCCAACCTTTTGGCTTCCCTGGGCCACACTGGAAGAATTGTCTTGGGCCACACGTAAAGTACAGTAACACTAATGATAACTGATGAGCTTTAAAAAGGTCCATGCGTAATTCTCATAATGTTTTAAGAAAGTGTACAAATTTGTGTTGGGCTATATTCAAAGCCATCATGGGCCACTGGTTGGACAAGCTTGGCATAAGCCATTTTCAGTTTCAAGGTCCTGGATCCATTCTGGAAATTTAAACTCTTATAATTATTTGCTCAAATTCTTTTGCTTTATTTTGCTTATTTCTTGAGTTTTTTCTTCACCTGGCAGAGAACTTTGAAGATGGGGTAGACAAGTTTTCTAGGCATGGGGGTGTTTGGATTCTTGCAAGAAGCTCAGTGCTGCATATTTTAGTGGGAAGTCAGGGGAGAGAACTATATATAGGAATGTAAAAGGGAGAGCTTTGGGATCTTCAGTGATCCAACTATGGAACACAGGAAGGGTAGTCCTGCTTGAATGCTGGGTAAAGGAACAACTCAACACAGATTTTTGAGTACCTATCATGTAATAGGAGCCTTATACACATTATAGCTTATTCCTTACATAACTAATAAGATAGATATTATCTCCATTTTACACGAGAAACTGAGGTCATTTGCCCAAAGTCATAAATGAGTGGCAATCAAGACTTAAACACGTATGTGCCTGGTTCAAAGTTTAATGTTCTTCCTCCTAACCATTCTGTGATGCCACCAGGGAATGTTCCAGGCATCTAGACCTGCGCTATTTAATACAACATCCACTAGTCAAATGTGGCTAGTCTGAATTAGACATGCCATAAAATACATACTGTATTTTTGAAGACATACTACCAAAAAAAGGAAAATATCTCAATAATTATAAATTATTTATTTCATGTTGAAATGAACATTTTGGATTATGTTAAATTATGTATTATTAAAATTGATTTCAGCTGTTTTTGTTTCACTGTGGCTTAGAAAAATCTAAAAATTATGTATGTCACTCACATTGTTTCTTTGTGACAGCATTGATTGAGACCATTTCTGCTTAAGTTCTCAGAGTGAAATTTTAGGATTTCAAAGGGAAATATTTAGTAATTTAAATAATAGGTAGGCCATTCTCAATCCTTCTTACTGTCTTCTGAACTTAATAAACAGAGACATTGCATTCACTTTAGAGAAAGCACTTTGTATTACACCTGTTGAATGGTCATCTGGTAATCCTATAGAGGGATTAGGGCATCCCATGATAAACTAATCACAGTAAAGGCATAAGCAATGATTTTTGTGATCATATTTTGTACCTCCCTAAGCCAAAGCAGCTCCATAAATTCCCAGGGCCTATTCAGGTAGGATGAAGATGGTATATGTGATCAGGAATCAAAAATTAACCCAGAGGTTTCATTTTGATATAAGTGATGGAAGTCTCAGAGAACATGTTATTTCTCTGGGCCTCTTTTGATCACAATCTAGCTGTCGTGGATATGATAATAGATGCCAGTGAATGAAAAAAAATAGATGCTTTCACATCCAGAGTATAAAGACTCTCAATCTCAGCACTGTGGTAGGTTGTAGGCCAGAAAACTCCCTGGGAAAGCATATTTGAGATTAAAAAAGCAAAGCCAACTAACTTCACTCTGGGCCTATGAATTATGAGGTGTCTCTTGAACAATAACAAGTCACCTCTTCTTCAAGCATGTAAGTTAATCACAATGAAACCCTTAGGTATGAAAATATAGGATTTATTTTTTTTAAGTCTTTGGCTAATCTATAAGATTAAGAGAAAATTTTGCTTGCAAACCACTATTTAACCTTCTTATAGCAAATTGGAAAGTACAGGTAGGGAATATAATCAAAAGCAGGATTAGTGAATGCATTCCATAGACAGAGGAGTCTAGTGAATATTAAGAAAGTATAAAGAAATCCAACAATACAAATTCTGCCCTCAGGGATGGAAGGGATTTCTATGCACTGGTTGAGTGCTGAGGCCTGGAAACAAGGGAGCAGTCTATCTCACTCCTGATCAGAAATAAAGTGTGACGTCTTTGGCTCTGAACGTAAGTGGAAAGCTAAATAAAATCATGGATGCAACTCATTCCCCATTAATCAAGGCGTCATGGGCTCTGTGGCTTTCAGCTCACTAGGCAGGCTCAATGAGCAGTCTACTGGGATAGATGGGGTCCTACTCTACCGTCATTCTGTCAAAACCCTTGTGTCATTGATATCGATACCCTGAACCCCAGTTATCTCCTACCCAGAGATTACAAAATAATTGAAACTCTCCTAACTCTTGAGATCCTGTTTGTCACAAAGATTCAGTTCATATGTTATCTTTAACTTTTCTGAGATGATCCAATTTTGTTCAAACCTAAAAACTGCCACACATACTCATATTTGATTAAATAACATTATTACTTAGTTTAGGGTGATAGGCTCAAAAGAGACAAATCTTGGTTGACATTTAAAAAATAGAACTGAAGAAATATAACTGGTTTAGTTCCCTTCCTCTAGTGTGTTAGTTCTGGTGTTGAAAAGTTAAGAGAAAACCTTTTGGGAATGGTCACAGAAGGGCTAGGTAGTCCATAGGAAACCACTACTGGAGAAACTGAGAGTAGATACTAAATACGAGTTGATACTAAATAAATGTATGCTGATGAATAAATATGCTACGGATCCAAGGAAGATATATATACAGGTAAAGAAAAGAATTCATGCCTTTTATTGTCTGAAACTTTTATTTTTTTGAATATTTATATTTATGCTTTTGTCACTATCCACACTGTAGCTTTTTAAAAGAGCCTGAGCCACTACGAAGTTCTAGCCCTACTATAATCACCCCCTTACTCTTTGAATTCCTTTTCCCTTGTCTCTTGGCTTTTGTACAGTTTGTACAAAATGAGGACCCTAGAAAATCAACACTTTCGGTGAACTTGAGAGACTCTATGAGCAGTGCCCAAATCAGGAGGATTAGGCAGGTAGAACTGTTGGATAACAGGTATATTACGATCTCTTGGACCAAGGTATAGTTGTGTGCATGTTTAAAAGGTCATGCTGACTCACCAGTAGAATAAGGATTACGGAGGTGGACCAGGGTGAGGTAGGACTGTGCACAGGATTGTGTGAATTATGTGAGGGGAGGCAGTAGATAACATTCATTGATTAAACACCCAGCTAACTACTTTCCTGACAATGGGCTAGGTTCTAAAAGACAAAGATTGAGGTTCTTGATGTTTTTTAACTTATAAAGATTCAAGTCACTATAATATGTCGGTTTTTATGGTTTAAAATGAAAGCAAACATGTTTACACAGAGAAGACAGATGAACTGCACCAATACTGAAGACTTTTCAATTCTGAGTTACCTTACCTTATAAAAATACATGTCAGTATACTAAATACTTAACAAGGATCCATGATAGGAAATATTTAAAAATACATTTTTCTTGGATCAGCACCAAAAATATCATTAGTTGTCTGTACAACCTGTGACAAATTTTTAAGTATAGTTAAAATTATTTGATAAAAATCACACACTCCACAGAAATCATTGAAGATAGATGCAAATAACTTTCAAATACAGTTTGACATTAAGGTTGGGCAAGTCATTGGAAGGATATAACAAGTACCACTGAATTCTTGTTGTAAGATGTTTGATGTCAACTTTATATTAGGGGCATTTTTCACATCTCACACAGAAGAGGCACTGGCACTTAGAAATTTAAAGAAAAAGGATTAGAACCATTAAGACTGAGGTGAAGAATTGGTGCAGCCTTCCACAATTTCAAAGAGGTAGTGATAGATACTTGTCCTTCTGGCGATATCAAATGCAGTTTCTTCCAAGTTGTTTTTCAGATCTGGTTTGATGTAGCGGTTCATCAAAAGGAGTTCTAGGGTATCTTTGCTGTCTCTGTTCCCAGCAGCAAGATGTAAGGGGGTCAAGAGGCCTTTTGTTTGGGCATTGATGTCTGCATCATGCTGAAGTAGGAAAGAAGCTACTCTCGTATTATTCCACTTACAAGCACTGTGCAGGGGTGTCCAGCCATCCACAGTCACCGCATGAACATCGGCTCCTTGTGCAATCAGCTCACGGACAACATCTAAGTGTCCACTGTAGGCTGCTCGATGAAGAGGGGTATACTTATCCTCATCTCTAGTGTTCACGTGCGTGGCCTTTTCAGAAAGCAGTCTCTGCACTGTAGTAAGCTGAGGAGAGAAAAAGACATCTTTTAGAAATCCAACTCCAACTGACCAGTGAACCAAGAAAATTAAACTATCTAGTGGTGTTAATTAAGTTAAATAAAAACTTACTTCTTAGCAGATGACTTTAAAATAAAAATAAGATTTCATTTTTGGAGGGAAATAAGTTAGTGTTAACCACATTCTAAGTGTGATTCTCTAAATAGCAAACCATATGCTATTTACTTGTGGTCCAATTAAGGCTTACTGCACAAAAGTTTTAGTCCTAAATGAATAATACAGGCTATAGTTGTATTTAGTATATTATATGTTACCTGTGAAAAAAACATAGTTAACAAGTTTGATTTTTCTGTAGTAGAACTATCATACCAATATACATAGTGTAAAAAGTTTTAAAAAGAAACTTGTTTATCAGACTACAATGGCAACCAGGAAATATAGATATTAAAAAGCTCATTTCCTTCTAAATAAAACACCCTTAAACGCACGCTTTCAGTACGTGATTTTTAGTTTGGTTTAGGACCTCTAGCGGGATACAGTGTGCTCTTGGGTAAAAAAGTTATCTAAAAATGCAAGACCTTTTCAGTTATTAGTTTACTAACAGTGACATGAGGGAACTTAGTAAAATGAGGCAGAAGTGGCTGAGTAGGAAGAACAGACTTTTGATGTTAAGTTGGATCATCCTATTGGGATGATCCTGGGCAAATTAATATTCCTGAATCTCTATTTCTTAATCTGTAAAAGGGAAGAATATTACCTATCTTATAGGAACATATGAGGATTAAATCAAATAATGCAATAAAGCACGTGGTCTAGTTGATATTCGATAAACGTTAATTCCCATCCCTTTCTTAAATAACACTTGTCTCTAGGATGATTCTAATGACTTCATAAAAGATTTAAAAATACAGAAGATTTATAGTTGATTATCCTTAAAGCCCCTCCAAATACCTAATATGACTGTTTGTAGCTTACCATGTGCTTTCATGTGCATTGTCTCATTTTGATCCTCAACACCCTGTATATAAAAGGCAGGAATTATGGCAGCCATTTTTACTGATAAGAAAACCAAGATTCAGAAGTAGTAAGATTTGTCCAAAGTCACAGACCAAATAGAGGTTCAGGGACAGGTCTTCTGGCTCCAAAAAGTTCTTTAATACTTTTCCTACTCTATTATGTTTTCTTCTTTAACTGTGTGTGTGTGTGTGTGTGTGTGTGTGTGTGTGTGTGTGTTTACCCGATTTTTTTCAGCAGCCCAAAGGAGCAACTTGCTTGGATCTTTTTCCATTTTTTTTTCTTGCAACTGATACCACTCTTCAGTGTTTTCCTCTTGTTCCTCATCTTCATCAGAATTCCCTACCCAGAGACTTTGGGTTCCGGTAGGAATAAGGTGTCCATGTGTTTCCAACAATTCAAGTTGGTTAAAGTGTTCAGAAAAATCCAAGGAATTTTCTGGGTCTGGTTGTCCATCATCATTTATTTCCTCTTTTTCCATTTTTTTACTACTACTCTAAATACATAGCATTTCAAATGCCAGGGTATAAATAATCCTTTTAGAGATGAATTATGGCTGCTTGATTTTATTCATTAAGATCTAAAAACACAAACAAAAAATTATTAGCAAAACAGTAATGGAGGCTTTCTCAAGAGCAGAGATAAGTCTTGCAAACATACAAAAACTGTCTAAACCCTTTGGTGTTTATTGATACCTTTTATATTCACTAAATATTGGAGCTGATAGATTTTAGTTATCTATATCATTAATGGCTAATACTTATTTTTTATTTTCTTCTTCTAAGTCACTGGCTATAATAGTATAGACATTATCTCATTTTATTGCACTTCGCTTTTTTGTGCTTCAGGATGCTGCATTTTTTACAAATTGAAGAAAAGACTTCTCACGAGCAAAAAGATTACAATTCATTTTATTGTGGTGATCTGGAATCAAACCCACAATATCTCCAGGGTTTACCTGTATTTATTTTGAATCTATTGGTTTAGATACTATTGTACTATGGTTAAGAGTGATGAATGCTTGAAACTTTTAAATTATGATACAATAAAGACAGGCACATTCATGATTTTTATAAACTAGACACACAGATACTATACAATAGAAACAAAACCTTTTAGCTCCTAAAAAACTTTAAAGAATGAAGGATTCTTACAGATAGAATAGCCCCTAAAGGACATCTGTCTCAATCTCTTACCAGTGCAGATGACATCTGCAATAATGATCCTTTTACTACTTTAATAATTTCAGGCTTGGAAAAATTCACTGCTTTAAAAGTAGTCCTATTCATTGATAGACAACTGTAGTTCATAGTTAGCTTCTTGTTTTATAACTGAATTTTGGCTATTCTTCACTCCTCCATTCAACAACCATGAACAGAATGCCTGGTATGTGCCAGGCTCTGGGTACTGGGATTCAATAATAAACAAAGTCCATGTCTTAACCTCAAGAAGCTTACTGTCTAGTTGGGGTGACTGTCAAAGACAGGGGAATGAGTCTTATGATAGGGCCACGTCCAGATACAATGAGTATGCTGAAGGGTCATAATTAACCCCGTCCTAAGGGATTAGGAAATGATGCTTATTTGCTAGGCTGCCATATTAATTTATAAATCAGTATCAGCTTAGAGAGTTACACAGCATATTAAACTTTAACCAATCAAAGAACATGAGAATTGATATTTTAAAAATACCATTTCTATTTATCGGAGTGATCACTATGTAAGGTTTATAAATGTCTAATCACTATGTTGTGCACCTGAAACTAATATAATAGTGTACGTCAATTGTAATTGAAAAATACATTTATTAAAAATACCATTTCTTAGCCTCCCAACTACATTTTGAAATCAGTCTTCCAAGGCTCTTCTCAGATATTACCTTTGTCTTTCTTGATCCTCCAAATTAGATCTCTACATTTTTTGTGTGCTACATATTTTCTTATTTCATCACTAATTATGTTCTTGTTTTAGCCTCTTAAAAGATTATAAGTTTAAGGTTAGGGACTATATGTAACTTATATTGATATCCCACTTACATACAGCAGGCATTAAGAAATAAAGTAGAATTAATTTAAAGCCCTATCACTTGATTTTGACTGGAATGGACTCTGAGAAGTTCGAAAGTTATCCATACCCCTAAGATACTTATTTCTACCTAATTTTGCAAGTTTAATAGTAGTATACAATCCTAATGCAGCATTAGATTTTATACTAGTGCCAAGAACATTAAACTCAAGTTTAAATCTATCACTCATGACTAGGACTTTCTCTGGGCTTGTTACTTCATTGTAAAATGTAAGGATTTCACTAAAGAATTCCCAAGTCCTGTCCAGCTTTTCAGTCTATGAGAGACACTATCAGAATTTTTTTATGTTGTAATAGTTCTTTTTTCTTATTCTCAAATTATTCTCTGAACCTTACAACACAAAAGTGATCACACATCAATTCATGAAATAATATCAGTAAATAACGAAGTTTACTCATAAATTATATCAAATTATAGCACAGATCTTTCACCCCCTTTTCCTTTTTATAAATTTACTGCTCCAGATACAATAAATTACATATCACACTTTTTGGGTGAATTTTTAAAGTTAAACCCAGGTGCATCTCGCTGATTCAGGATATTAAACAATCAATCAGGAGTTTTACTTGATGATATTCTATCGGGAAGAAATGGTATGTTTCTTAATTTAAAGGACACATTCCATTTGAGAGTGATCTAAATTTGTCAACTCCTCAAAAACAATTCAGTGACAGGGCCCTAAACCCCATTTTACAAATGAAGACGCTGAGGTTCGGATAGATTACAGCAACTTGCCTAGATCAAGGAACTTCAAAAGCGGAAAGTCCAGATTTTCTAAATCAAAAGTTTCACATTCATTTTTACTGCACTATATTTTACTGCTGTCAGCACAAAGCAATACAGATGTGCTGAACTCGGGATCCAGAGCTAAGCAGGGAAAGGTTTGTAACCCTGAGAATCTGAATGCTCAACCTCTGGGGAGTGGGAGTGAGGGAGAAAGACACAAGTCCCGGCACTCTCGTAACGGCGGTCACATCACAGGCCCGGGAGTCGCCCCAGCGGCCTTCCAAACAGCCAAGAGCTGAATAGTGGCTCCAGCCCTACCTAGGACCCAGGACGCGGCCGGGGTCGACAAGTGACCCCCCTCTACAGGACCAATTCTTAGGTGGCACCAAGCGAACAGGCTGGTGCTGGACAAGGAAGAGCTACCCACCTTACAGAGGGTACAATCGCCGCCGCACACCTCGCTTCCGGGGTCCGTC
>PVJL010010423.1:35035-49683 GCA_004026885.1 Lyroderma lyra | reverse complement strand
CACGCGTGCCCCCCCGGACGCCGTCGGTACCGGCCGGGCGTGGCCCCGCCCTGCGCACGCGTGCCCCCCCGGACGCCGTCGGTACCGGCCGGGCGTGGCCCCGCCCTGCGCACGCGTGCCCCCCCGGACGCCGTCGGTACCGGCCGGGCGTGGCCCCGCCCTGCGCACGCGTGCCCCCCCGGACGCCGTCGGTACCGGCGGGGTGCACAGGCGCTCCTTACGGACGGTGGGCCGCTCCCAGGGCTGCCCCTGCCCCGCCCCCGCCCCGTATCTGTTGGCAACGCACGTGCTTCCAAAACCACTTACGTGTTTCTGCCCCAGAAGTACGTGTGAGAGCACCAGCTCCTGCGTCTTCGCCTGCCTCTGCTGCTGGGGGCTTGGCTTGCACCCCCGGGACTGGCCGTCTCCTGGCTCCCGGGTGGCTCAGTGCACCTTCGTCAGCGGGGTGTTTCGCACTGAGCAGCCCCGTCTGCCGTCGGGGTCACGTGTCAGGAGCGCCGCGTGCCGGGCCGTCGGGGGCGTGCGGGCTCGCTGCCCTGCCCACCTGGAAACGAGGATGCAGTGAGGGTGAGCGTCCGAGTGGATGAAGCTCAGAGGCACCTCTGCGGTGTCACCTCCAGCCTCAACGCCCCCACGTTTACAGAGAGCGAGTGTAACGCCACGTCCCTGAGGGCTAGCGGCCACAGCGGCACGGCCCCGGGTGCCTGCAGACAGTGCTTACACTGGACACTTCTTCAAAGTAACTAGCCAGCAGTCCCCTGCGGGATGCTCGCTGCCATCCTCACCACGGACGTGCAGGTCACTCCTGGGAGGGGTCACTCGCCTGGGCTGGGCCGGGCGGGGCTGGGGACGGAGGGGGCTGGCACTGCTGCTGGTCAGATGGGCAGCCGCCCGGGAGGCACTGGCCGGGCCCCTCGGAGGACTTGCTTTAGGTGCCGCCATCTGGCATTCCCGATGTCTTTGCGAACGGCTCTTAAACGCGTCTGACCCCCGCGTCCCTCTGTGGCACGGTCACATTTATCGTCAGAAGCTATGCAGAGAACGCTGGCTGCGCCCCCGGGCGGTCCGCTCTGCCTCGCACCTCGACTGGGTGACATGGCGCCGTGCGGGCCAGTGCGGTCAGCCCCCGTCCTGCCTCTGGCCCTCAGTTTCTTTGTTCAGTGAAGGGCTCAGACTCTCTCGTCTCACTGAGGCATCGTGTGAGAGACGGCACAAGGGCCTTGAAACTTGAAATTCATGAATTCGGAAGGTCTGAGGAGCTGCAGGGCCCCGCAGTGCCAGCGCTGGGTACTCGGTGGTGACGGCCGATCACGCAAAAGCACCGCTGTGACACGCGACAGCACCGTGACGGCGTACAGAGGTGTCTGCCAGACGCGACCCAGACACAAAAGGGGGTGACTGGGCGGGTGTGGGGGAGCCGTGGGGCTGGGGGCGGCTGGGGCAGGGCAGATGGCTGTGCCTTGGGATCGAGGCATAACCATCGATTTTGGTTCTGAAAAGGCCTTTCTGGAAGGCTGACGCGTGGGGGGGGGAGAGAAGTCTGGCGGGAGGTGAGGCAGGAGGCCCCGGCTGTCGAGGAGGGAAGTTCCACGGGGGGACTGAACCCCTCAGACTACGTCTGCGTCACGTTCTGCCCTTTCCTACCCGGCTCTCGGGGTCCCTGTTACGTGAGCTTCAAGTTGCAGTTCGAGAATCTGGTGCTTGATTCTGAATTAACTCCTTTAACTTGCGTATTCCGCGATAAACCGCTTCCTGTGCAAGCGCTGCATTCGCGCCGTTTGGGGTAGAACGAGAGCGGTTGCACACCTGTAACTCCTGCTCCCCGTCCGTCCCTTACGGACACGCTCTCAGTTCTGAAATGCGCGTGACGGTGCCGGAGGCCCCAGGCGCTTACAGAAATGTCAGAAGACACTGAAGACACGATTTTATAAAATGCCAACTCGTCGCCTTAAGGTCTCAGTGAGTAATTGAGATTTTAAACGTCAGAGCAGCGTGGAACCTTCTCTAGAAAGAAGTGAGTGCATCTGGACGGCAGCAGGTTGTTTGGGGGTTTTTTTGGTGAATAACAGGAGCTTTCTTTTCTTCTTAAAACTCCTGGATTTAGGCTGCTGCTGTATCGACGACGCCTGACATCTGTGTGGTTCGCTTCCGATACAAATCCACTTCAGCTTCTGCGACAATTAGGACTGCAGCTGAGACGCACTGGAGTTTCCACAGAATCAAAGGAACTACTGTGATTTGAAGTCACCGAGAATATGGAATTTGAATGATGCGATGTGAAGACGTTGGATTAAGAAAGACGCCTCCCTGTTGGGAGGGCACGTGCCTGCGGCGAAGCGTTTGCCTAACTGTCCTTGGCCTTCGGTCAGACGCTGACCCTAAGGACACGCGCCGAGAACTCACGGACAAGGGTGCTCGTTGCATCACAGGCGATTCACAGTCAGACTCTGACCCCAGGGACGTGGGAAACGACTCTCCCAGGAATGCCGACGGGCGGGGGAGGCTGTAGGGTGATCAGCCATCAGCCGCGAGAAAGCACGAATGAGGTCTTCCGTAGGGGACTCGTTTACGGTACAAAAAGGAGACGTTAGACGGCGGGACGCAGAGAAAAACGTTGACTGGTTAATTCTAGATCGTACAGCTGTCCGCTGCTTGGCTTCGACCCTTGCATGGAGGGTACGATTTGTTTTGTACGCGGAGGAGCAGGATTTCTTACAACGGAAGCCCGAAACCGACCCGTTTCGCGTGGTCAGGGCTGCTTCCCTGTGGCTCAGACACGGGGGCCCGGACGTCGTTCAAAAGCGTTTCTACCCAACCTGCACGGACCTCAGTGCTCACTGCTCCACGGGCAGGGGCTGGGGGCCCAGAGGTGAACACGGGGCTCCCGGGTCACCTCCTCCTCGGCTCGCGTTGGCTTTGCTGCGCCACGAGAGCACTGCTCTCAGCGTGTGAGATTAACGTGTCTTCCCCAACACTGTGACTGGGAACGTTGGGCTGCGGTGCAGTCGGCTCAGAAGCGGCTTCTAGCCGAAAACTGCTTACGATCTTGTTTAAATGCTCTAGAGTTTAATTCAGGAAAGACTTGCAACCTCCTATAGCTCGACTGTCTTCCATGACTTACGTGGAAATGTGCCGCCTAACAGCCGTCTTCGAGTGGTTTACCACATGTGACTCCAGTCGCGTCCCCCTGCCTTTGCTCCTTTCATCTTTGATTTTACTAAAATGAAATTTTGAATTAACTACTAAAATTCAGAACTCAGGTCCTGTAGAGA
This sequence comes from Lyroderma lyra, assembly GCA_004026885.1. NCBI lineage: Eukaryota > Metazoa > Chordata > Mammalia > Chiroptera > Megadermatidae > Lyroderma > Lyroderma lyra. The sequence goes on along the minus strand of PVJL010010423.1, from coordinate 46,411 downwards.
ATGACCCAGAAAGGGCAGTTTCCATTATATCACGTTGAAATGACTGGTCTACTGTCTCCTCTGTAAGAAAATAATTGGAAAGAGGTGACGACGGACGCACAGGCCGACGACTGTGCAGTTCGATCAGCCGGAGCCCTCAGTTTCCTGGGATCACCACATCTTTTGTGCAGGAAAAGTCAGTACACAGACGTGGCTGTAACTGATTTTCACTTCGCTCAGATGGAGTCGACGTGGACTCCCCACCAGGGTGACTGAACGCTGTCACCATGTCGGGGAGAGCACGCGGGTGACAACGTCTCCCGCTGCAGAACTAAACGGGAAGGCGGTGCGATACGGTCTAACACGTCAGGCCTCTCAGAACACGGAGCCACGGTGTTAACATTCTGGGGGTGCAGGTCTCCTTCCACCACGAGGAACACGCGTGTGGGGGGCTGCAGAGTGCCCTGCGATCCAGCCACGAGCGCCGAGGACAGGCGTGGAGGCCTCGGCCAATTCCAAAGGCACCAACCGCCTTTAAGCACACGGAGACGTCTGACCCCCCCGTGAGTGGTGGCTGTGTGTGCACCCAAAAGGTGGCGTGGATACCCACTTCACCACCTCATTCGATGCCCGCCGTCCAGTGGGTTTTGACCAACACAGCCAGCTGCAGTCCCAGGGACAAAGGGACGGGACTAAGTCACCGTGCCCGCTGGCCCTGCCCTCAGGCCCGGGCTTATCACCACCGTCAGCCCTTGCGGGGCGGAGGCCTCATGGGCTGGGCTGTGTCCTGCGGCCTGGGTGGGGGACACGCGGCCTGGGTGGGGGGCCTGGGTGGGGGACACGCGGCCTGGGTGGGGGACACTGCGCTTCCACCCCACAGGCAGAATTTCGGAGCGCCCGCCCCGCGTTGCCCAGCTGTACGGCAGGGCACAGGGCAGCGTTATCTTCTCTCACAGATGTAACATCTATACCTCCCTGACAGGTGAGCTGGCTCCGATTTAGCAGCACACGAGCAGGGGGGACCGGAATGATCTTCTGGAGGGCACGCCCCTTGGAGCACAGGCTTCCCCGCTGGGTGAGGGGCCTAGGACCCCGTCTGCGTCCGTGCACCGGCTGGTGGTGGTGGTGGGAGAGGCTGCGTGCGGCTTCAGTGAATTTTTTTTGGAGACTTTCAACATGTTTGTCACGATGGGCGATTGGCACAAACAACCTGCAGCGTGACAACGCACCTGCCCACCCCGCGCTGAGTGTTCTGCAGTTTCTGACCGAAACCAGCCTGACCCCCGTGCTCACCCTCCCTCCTCACCAGGTCGCACCCCCGGTGACCCTTCGGTGTTTCCCCAGATTAAAGACGTCCTCAAAGGGAAAGGTTTTGCCACAAGGAAGAGGTGACAAAAGGCATCAAAACCGATGAGTTCAAAGCTCCCAGTAGCTGTACGGCGTCCGACGGAGAGCACCACGAAGGCGACTGAAGTTCTAACGTGCAAGAATAAATGCGCGTTTTCCTAAGTAAATTCCGGGCTTTTGGGGTCCCTCCTTGTGCCTAAGGATAATTCGCCAGCTGCCGTACGGTGGCACGTTGTCAAGGAAACGGGGAAAGCAAAGGCGTCCACTCACACGCGCTCGGACAGCCGGCCGCCGTGCCCGTGACCTGCGCGCACGAGTCGCAGCCAAGGAGCCGGGCCGCTCCGCGCGTCCCAGCCGGAGGCCGGGGGCTAACCGTTGGTTTGCATCTTCAAGATGAAGTGCCACATCCCACCGGAAAGCAGCTGTGTGCGTTGTGGGGGGCCGGTGGGGTGCGCACGTCTTCCTCGAGGCGTCCTGTGAATGCACCGTCTCAAACAAACTGCTCACTAGAACCGCGTCGCCAATCGCTGTTTGTTTTGCCTGAAGACTGGCCTGAAGGTGGTTGAGTGCCACCCAGGTTTTGAATAAAAGCGTTTTTGATTTAAAATGTGCAGTTTTTGAGGGTTTATGACAGAGTTTCAGGTGGTCCGCTTGCAAAGGAGCCTCTGTGGAGGACTCGTCCCTGAGGCTGTCCGTGCAGCAGACACAGCGATTTCAGGGGACAGACACGGCTTGTTTGCAGGTGACAGCAGTCACGAGGGGCCTTACCATGGTTCTTAACAGGGTTCTGGTCCCAGCGCGGTTCTTCTGTACGTCCTCGACTCGGGTCCCATGTCTTCCAGCTCCATGATAAGGTCCGCGGCGGGGGGAGCCAGAGCCTGTGCCAGAGAACCCCAAAGACCCTGCCCCGAGTTGCGCCCGCCGCTCAGGGGACCAACACAAAGGCCCGCGTGCGGCCTGTGCCCGGAGGGAGTGGGCGCGAGCTCACCCCAAGGCCCCGCAAACACTCCTTCCCGGGGGGCCCTGCAGTGCGCCTTTAACCTCTGAACTGGGAGCTCAGTTCCGGAACACCCCTGGGGTGGACACCGACCGGGGACAAAGGGTCGTCTGCTGTGTCTGCCTGCGTCCTCACCAAACTCCAACGAGCGTGCAAACGTGCGAACGAGCTCAGTGTGCAGTCACCACGGCTGCGAACCCCCTCTTCCTGTGGGAACCCCTCCACAGAGCCGGGAGCGGCAAGTCAGTGGTTCCGCACGCAGATGCTCTGCACCCGGCCCCCGGCCCTTAAGGAGTGAATTTAAGTGTGTGACAGGCCTGTGTGCGCGCCGCCGGGCAGGCCTGACCGCAGGTGTGACCCTGGTTTGGACGTTCCCCCCGATTCTGCGCGTCCTACGAACACGGCGAGGGAGCCGCAGGGCGAGCCTGGTGCTGGGGCCCCGGCCGTCTGGGGGTCCGACCGCGGGGCAGCACGCACGTTGCCGAGCCGACTCCCTCAGGCTTGGTGGGAAAGTCCCCGGTCACCTGCGCAGTGTGTCCCTGCCGCCCGAGACGCCCTGCACCGGGAGCGGTCGTGAACACATCGCGCATTGAACTCCAGCAGATCGCGGTCCACAGGGGCCCCTAACGCATTTCTGAGGTTTAAGTTCTCGAACAGACTTCCCGCCTGAGAGGACGGAGCCGCAGGACGAGTGACCACGTGGAGTACAAGCGCCCACACTTGGGCGCTGATTTTTGACTTTGCGCTCAGGAGCTGGGAAAGCCTCGCCGGCCGGGGACAGCGAGACGCGCACGCCCCCCCCCCCCCCAACGAACATTCCAGAACTCTCAGGTGCCGTGAAGACAACGCCGAGCAGTCTGGTTAACCGTGGGCCCCTCAAAGCCTTCCCGGGGGCCCACAGCAGGCCGGGGCTCGTCCCTGCGGAAACGCTCTCCAGAAGCGTCGCTGCCCCTGGGCAGGCAGCCGCACGCACCTGCTGCTCCGCAGGTCACAGGTCACAGGTCACAGGTCACAGGTGGGAGTCCCTCCGACACGCGTGCGCCCGCGGCCCGGAGCCCCTGGGGCTGCAGACCCGCGGGGGGAGGGGGCGGTTTTCTGAGCGCCCTGGGTTGTGGGGGTCCATCCCCGGCCCCCAGCCGTCAGGGAGGAGGAGGAGGGAGGTGAGGCAGGGTCCCCACTCCCTGAGCCCCACAGCGCGTCTCGGTCCCGGGCTTCACGTCCCCGGCGTGTCCATGGGGAGGCTGGGCTGACCGACAGGGGGTCCAGGCGTGTCAGGTGGGCCGGGGGGCTCAGTGGGCTCCGTGCTGCCAGCCCAGGGGACCGACAGGCGAGTTCCTGGCCCTGCAGCTGCCGCCCACGCGGAGAGCACCCAGGGGTTCCCGGGCGGAGCAGCCGTCCACGCTGGGAGGCGCACGGGCTGTGGGGCAGGGCCCCGGAGGGCGCCTGGGGGTCTGGGAGGGCCTGGGGGGCCTTGGGGGGACCTGGGGGGCCTGGGGGGCCTGGGGGGTGGGTCTGGTGCGCTGTCCTTGTCCTGGGCCGGGCTGGGACCCTCCGCAGGGACAGGCCTAGTCGGAGCGTTCTTGCAGCTCTGGCTTGCTGGGTTCCATTGCGCCGGAGACGCCGGACCGGCCTTTATCGAATATACGCGACCTGAAAACCGGCCACGTCAGCCACTGCCAACCGCACAGCTGGGTGGCATTAGGCACGTTCACCGTGTGCACAGCTGTCACCGCCATCTCCACCCACAGAACTTTCCCAAACTCACACGGTCCCAGTTAAACGCTCCCCACCCCTCCCCCGGCCCCCACACCACCTGCACCCACATTCCAGCCGGTTTTATTGGATGCTGTCACCTCTCTAATGATCCGGAAGGAAGGCCTCCCCTGCCCCTCCCTTCGGGGGTCTTTGGCTTGTGTGGGAGGGGGCTCACGGGTCCCCCAGGCACCTGTCTCCACCCGGTGGACTCAGGGTCACGCCAGTGTCTCAGGGGCCCAGCTGACCGACAACGGCTCGGGGACCCCTGGTCACCTGATGTGTTTGTGAAACAGCCACACGTGCAAACGTGCCCGACACCTCGGTCACCGGGGTATGCAAAGCCAAGCCACTCTCAGGTCCCCACTGCACACCCACTGCTAGAAGGTGGCAGCGTCGGACCCTCACACCCGGCCGACCCCGCCTGGCAGCCAGGAGGAGTGACAGTTACCGCCGACCTCGCCTCCGCGTGCAGGTGTCGGCTCACGAAACAGGACCCCCGTGTCCACACAGCAACGTGCCCACAAACTCACAGCTGCTCCAGCAACAGTCACAAGGTGGGGGGACCCCACAAGGTCGGGGGGACCCCACAAAGTCGGGGGGACCTCACAAGGTTGGGGGGACCCCACAAAGTCGGGGGGACCCCACAAGGTCGGGGGGACCCCACAAAGTCGGGGGGACCCCACAAGGTGGGGGGACCCCCGGTGTGCACCGGCAGGTCCTGGTCTGTGAAGGAGCATCGCTGACACGCCAACAAGGGGGCGAGCCGGGGGACACGACGCTCAGCGAGAAGCCAGTCCCAGCGGGCCACACGCTGTAGGGTCCTGTTCACAGCACCCGTCCAGCGTCCCCGGGGCAGGACGCGGGCGGTGGCTGCTGACTGCTGCCGGCGGCTGACCAATGGCAGGGTTTCTTTTAGGACAAAACTTTTCTGAAATTCGTGGTGACGGCTCACAGCCTGTGAGCATGGTGCCGTCACCGCGTGGGGTGTGAACTGCACCTCAGGAAAAGCCGTAAAAATGACCCCTGCGGGGCAGGACGCAGCCGTTGGGCCACTTTTCAAGTCCTCAGCACCGGCTGTCGCCTCTGTCCCACAGGGGTGGGTGGACGCAGGGCTGTCGGACACAGCGGTGGCTGCTGGGGGCGGGTCACTCCTTCTGAGCCCCTTGGGGGGGCGGGCTCTGAGGGGGCCGCTGGGGGTTCCGGCTCCTCCCCAAGGGGTGGCTCCCCGCTGAGGAATCCGGTCCCACGGCTTCTGGTTTCTGTGTGACGAGGCCACCTGCCCCGAGGCAGGGGTGGGGGCGGGGGTGAGGGGGCTGCAGGAGAGGTCGGGGCGCAGCAGGGTGGCCCCTGGTACCCCGCGGGCGGTGCCCCTAAGAGGCCCAGGGAAAGCCCGTGAGGACGGAGGCGGGGGGCGGCTCAGACCAGAACCCGCTCAAGAAACCATGGAAAAAGCCGGGAAATCTAAGGGCCACCTCGAAGAGCCGCCTGGCCGAAGCCCCACCAGCGCCCTCGGGAGAATGTTCTCGTCTCTGCAGTGGGACGCGCCGGGCGCTGGTGCCCGCATGGCGCCGGCCAGGGCTGCGGGGCGGCGGGGCGTCCCCAGGGCCCCTCCTGGCCCCTCCCGGCCCTGGGGGGGGTGCCTCAGGCGGGACCCACCTCGTGGGCCCGGTGAGCTCAGGGCCCGTGCCCTTGTGGCACCAGACAGCTCTCGGTGCCACACGGTGGTCTCGCCCCTTCCGCAGGGCCGGCCACTGGGCTCTGGACACTTGTGACGCCCAGAGCCCGTGGAGGCCAGCTCTGAGGGGACGCGGCCCCGCACAGGGCGGCCCTTCCTTGTCTGTCACAACAGACCCGTGTGGTGGCCGGGGGACGGGGCCCAGCAGCGGGGACGAGAGCTGCCGAAGGTCGTCTTGAGTCCAGGCTCCCAGAACAGCCTGAGCGGGGCCATCAGCCTCCGATGTGCCCAGCAGGCCGCGGGGGTGCGTGGGGGAGTCCTCCATGACGACGAGGGGTCGCCCCGGGACCGGGACTCAGGACCCAGCCCACAAAGGGCTTGCAGGTCTCCGTGGGTCGCAGGGGTCCCCCCGGAAGGGCCTGAAGGAGATGAACCAGCCAGCCCCTGGGAGGCAGAGCCTCAGGGGTCCCTCCAGTCTGGGCCCCCCAACTCCTGAGGGAGAGGAGGGGGTCCAAGGCCGTCACTCACTGAGCTGGGAAAGCAGGGTGGGCAGCGAGCTGGGGGCTGGTGCAGCCCCGCGGGAGAGAGCCCGCAGGGTGGGAGGTCAGGTACCAGCAGATGTGGGAAGGGGAGAAGGTTCTGGTGCTGCTGGGGGTGGGGCAAGGTCCGCGAGGCCGGCGGGAGTGGGCGGCTGCTGGAGTGGGGCCAGAGCACGGAGGTGGCGGCTGAAGCCGTGTGCCCCGGTGCCGTCCTCTGGGCTCAATGTCCATGTCCCCCCCGTCCCCCGTGTCCCCCGTGTCCCCCGTCCCCCGCGTCCCCCGTGTCCCCGGCGTCTGTGCTCTCACGCTGCCTCGCACACCGGGAGCTGCAGGGCGCCGGCCGCTGTGGACGCGGGCGTGGGGTGGGGGTCCCGCGTGCTGCAGAGTGCCCAGGTGCCTGGGTGTGTCCGCAGGACACAGTGCACAGGGACAGAGGTGCGCTCAGTGTGGGGGAGATCGGAGAAGTTTCCGAGTGCGGTTGCTGTTTCCTATTTCCGTCATCGCGCTCCCCTGCGCGGTGGCCCATGCGAGGTGTCCCCCTGCTATGCATGGGGCGTCGGCTGTCACTGGGCTGCCGGAGACACGGGACAGGGCTGAGCAGGGCACGGCCCACGGGAGCCCCCCACCCCGTCCCAGCCTCTGCCTTGAACGGGAGGAGCGGGGAGGTGCCCACCGTCTCCCCTGCGCTGTCTGTCCCATGTGAAGGGACCTGGGACCCTTCTGCGTCAGAGCAGGCACCCAGGTCCCAGCCCTGAGTGAGGGTTTGCGCTCCGAACGGGACTTGTTTTCTTTGGCATAAAAGTACCCCTTCCCGACAGCGAATGTCCACGAGCAAAAAGATGCAGCTGGGCCCTTTCCTGACACCCCAAAAAGCAACTCAGGACGGGCCAGACACCCGAAAGGAAGAGGAACCCCCAACACTCAGAAGGAAGCAGAGAGCGGGAAACGCGCCAGTGACGACTGTGGCCACGATGTCTGGGCCGTGCCACCACCGGTCCAGGCAACAAGGAGCAGTAACGGGTCAGCTCATCAGAGTCACAGCCTTTTCTGCCTCAAAGGAAGGAAGAGGGGACCCCGGAACGGGAGACGTCTGCAGGTCACGAGTCCGAGGAGGGCGTGACACCCGATTCAAAACGGGCCGAGGGCGGAGTAGGCGTCACTGCCGAGGCCGCGTGCCCCCAGCCGCGAGCACAGGGAGCGTGCTGGGCCTCACGCGTGGTCGGGGGAGCGCCTGCGCATGCACCGGGACGGCTGACTCCGAGTCGCATGTGTGGCAGCAGCCAGGACCTGGTGCAGAGGTGACACGGGGCTGACCGGGTCCCCGGGGAAAGGCCGGCGCTGCACCCACGAGGGGTGGCAGCGGGGACGCGAACAGACACACGCACAACAGCCAACGGGAGGAGGACGCAAGCCTGGTGTGCCCCGACGGCGACGGGGCGGCCCGTGAAGACAGGGCGCTGAGTGACACCAGCCCGTGACACGGACGGGACGGCCACCGCTTACCCGAAGTACCTAGAACGTCCAGTCTGCAAAGGTGCCAACAGTCTGGAGCTGGCGCAGGGGACGGCCGGCTGAGCTGCTCGCCCAGGTGCCCGCACGGGCAGGTGCGTGTCACGTGCGTCCTGCCGCGACGCGTGGGCCTGCGCAGCGCGTCCTCGCAGCTTCCAGCCCCGAGCTGAGAGCCCCGGGCCCCCCGCGCCCTCCCTACGCTTCTCGGCTGGGATTTCCCTGGTCCGACGGGACCTGCCCGAGGACCCCGAGCGCCCAGTCTCCCCGGCACGGAGGGCGCGGCCGTCCCCCACCACCTCCACCGCTGGCCCGGGGGTCCCCAGCTCAGTCCTGGCTCCGCGGGAGACCGAGGCCTCAACTCGGGAGTGGCCGGCCCTCAGCGGCTAGCACAGGGTCAAGCACGCTGAAGTTCAGAACGAGGTTCAGGGCGGGTCCTCCGAGGCCACGGACCCGGGAAGCCCCCACGGAGCTGCGGGACTCGGTGGCTCCCGCCGGCCCGGGAGGAAGACAGGCTCCGAGGGACAAGCACCGGACGAGACGACGGGAGCAGAAGCTGCGCGTGACACACAGCGGCGAGTCAGAAAGCCGGACTCGTCATTTGGTAGGCGAGACCCTGGCACGACCAGCCCACTGCCACGAGCCCTGGCCACTGCTGCCCGGGGAGGGGGGACGGCGGCCGGTCACCCGTCCGGCCCGGCTTTCCCTTCTGCCGTTTGCGCTTGCGGGTGCCGGGCCAGGGGGCCTGGCCTTCTCGGTGCCGCACCCCCACGTGTCCCTGCCTGTGAATCCTCGTTCACGCGTCCTGTGAGGGGGCACGGACCTGGGCGTGCAGACTCGCGTACAGAATTTCCCGCCTCGTGTGTTCGAACGTGTTGCGAGTTTGCCTGAACCCCAGCTTTCATTTCCGAAGGCCGTATTAGCGACTGGTTTGTCAGTTGCATGTATTGGGGTGGCGCTGGGTGGTACGAGGGTTCCGGGCGTGCAGTGCTGCAGGCCACCGGCCACGTCACCACGATGTAATGCGCTGTGTCTGCTGTGCACCCTGGGCCCCCGACGGTGAGGGGCCTGTCCTGGAGGCAGACTGACCTGCGTCCTGAGGCCTTTCTGTTATCCGTGTGAAGGCTCCCAAACCCGGCTGCACATCAGAGCCAGCCCGGAGGGTTCACGGCCCCCTCAGACTTTAGGGGGACCCTGGAGGTGCTCCCCAGCACCCTTCATGGGTCCAGAACTGCAGGTGGCTGTGGGCTGGCCACCACTCTGCCCACATGTGCCAGGGAATGGGGCCGGGAGCAGGGATCCCCGATGCTCCAGGGCCAGTCAGGACAGAAACCCGCGGCCTTCCTCCAGCATCCAGAATGGAGAGACCGGAACATTCCAGGGGCTGTGGAGCTGGGGCAGCACGCGGCTCAGGAGAAGCACCTCCTCCTCCTCTCCAGCCTGTCCGGCCTCCTTTTCTGGGTGTTTCTGTTTTCCTCATCGCTTCCTGCAGATGCTCTGAACAGTGCCGCCCGGGGCTCTGAGAGCAGAGGGGCGCCCTGTGTGTTTGCCACCCCCCCACCCGTCACCCCAGGCCCCTGGGGGGTTGCTCCTGGCGAGGCCACAGCGTCCTTACTATTTCCCACAAAACTCACCTGCTGGGAAGCTGCAGCCAGGCCTGAGGGGAGGGCAAGCTGGCAGCCAGGTGTGCGCCCCTGGGCCACCCTGCTTCCTGCACCAGGCCTTCCCTTTTGGGGTGCTTCTGGTCTGCGTGGTTGAGAGGGGAGCCCTGAGGGCAGCCCCTCTGATGACAGAATTCTGGGGATCACTGGCCCCAAAGGCCAGGCTGCTGGCTCCCCACAGGGTCCGTTCTGCCCCCCCAACTCAGGAACTCCTATTGTCCGTGTCTGCAAAGGGCACCCTAGTGATTCACCTCACAGAACACGTGGCTGAGACCAAGCCCTAAGTCTCCAGTGCACCTGGGCCCTGAGGCCTGGGGCGCTCGCTGTGGACGGGACACTGAGGACCTTCAGAGGCTGCGAGGGGTCTTCATGACCCAGGAGAGCCGCCCCACGCGCCCGGTTAGGACACTGCAAACTTCCGAATCCTGCTCCTCCGTCTCCGCCGGGGCTCAGGACTGGGTGGGGACGGGGGCGCCCTGACGCCAGAGAATGATCGCGTGGAAGGACCCCTGGAATCCCCGGGGCGCGCGCGGGGGCCTGCTCCCGGACCTCCCCCACGAGGGGGGCGTCTGCCCACCCGGGTGCGCCCGGTCCCCACGAAGGCGAGTTCCGGCCTCGCGCTGCGTCTCCAGGGCCCCTTCCCGGGGCCAGGCGGAGACGGGTCCACGCGGGCACCGGGCCTTGGAGGAGCGCCAGGCAGGACTCTCCAAGCTGGGGCGGAGGGGCGGCGGAGCAGCGAGCGCCACGGGCGGGCCAGCAGCGTCCACGGGCGGGCCGAGCGCCCCCGCCGCGCCCCCAGCCCGGGACCTCGCTCGGGCCCCACCCCCACCGCTCCCCAGGCCGCGCGCTCTAGGACCCGGCGGCGCCCTTGCCGCCCGGCGTGGGCGGGGCCCCGGGCGTTGTGAAGTCACGCGGAGGTGGGGCTCCGGGCGCGGACAGACTCACGGACGGGCGCCCGGCGGACTGGCCAGCCGGCGCGGCGGGTGAGCGCCGGGGCGGGATCCGCGGTGCGCGTGGGCGCGGGGTGCGGGCGGGCGCCAGGGGACTGGCCCCCAGGACCGATCCCCTCTCCCGGGACTGGGTCCTCCGGGACCGAGTCCACCCAGGACCGAGTTCCCCAGGGACCCCCTCGGACTGAGCGTCCCCCTCCAGGACCGAGACCCCCCGGGACCGAGCTCCGCCCCCGGGTCGAGCAGCGCCCCAAGACAGAGCCTCCCGAGCCGCGGGCCGTGCGTCCCGCTCCCCTGTCCCCGCGCGGATGCCGGGGCGCGCGCCGCGGGCTCCCCAAGAAGGGGTCGCGCCCCCGCCGTGAGCCCCCACGCGTGGGCAGGGCGCGGCCTCGGCCCCCCTCTGCTGGCGGCCCCCACCCCCGGTCCTTAGCTCTTCTGCTCTCTGGCCAGGCTCGGGCGGCGGAGGATCGCGCAGGGCAGTGGCGGCCATGTGGGGGTGACGGCGGCCGGCGCGCAGGGGACCTGGCCAGGAGGACGGCGGCCCGCCGGCCGGGCGGCGCAGGTGCGGGCGATGGACGCGCAGGGCTTGGACTGGCTTCTGGTCCCGCTGCACCGGCTGCTGTCCTGGGGGGCAGCGGGGGCCATGGTCTTCGGAGGGGTGGTGCCCTACATCCCGCAGTACAGGGACATCCGGAGGACGCAGAACGCCGAGGGCTTCTCCACCTACGTGTGTCTGGTGCTCCTGGTGGCCAATATTTTACGGATACTTTTCTGGTGAGTTGGGGGCGCTCCTGCTGTGGGGGTGCTCCCGGAGAGATGGCTTCTCTGGGGGTTTGTGCGTGAGGCCGGGGGCGGGGGGTGGGAGAGTCTGTACTTTTATTTTGCAGGGAAAGTGGTGGGATTGGAGAGTCACACAGGATGTCCCGCAAACTCGCAGCAGCGCCTTCCGCGGGCCTTTGCCCCTGGG